>VUQH01090559.1:65929-84252 GCA_015106775.1 Etroplus canarensis | reverse complement strand
AATATGGGGTGTTTTTTTTTTTTTTTTTTTTTTTTTTTATTTTTTTTTTTTTTTTTTTTTCCCCACGCACCCCTTCGACCTGCTCCAGAACGAACATTGTGTATATTGTGCGTTAGGACGTGTAATGAATTCCGTTCTCGCAGTGCCCGCACCAACAGCAAGGACCACGACAGAAACATTTCTGCAAAAAAAACATTTCACCGTGTACGCGCCCGTTTGGCTCGGGCGCGCTGTGAAGACTGAAGCCCGACCTCCTCGTTTCTCACACGTAGCCACCAAGTAAGGACAGTTCTGTTCTTTTAACACACAACTGAAAGCTCATGTTTTTTCTAAACTTGCATCTGACTGGTGGTTTGTGGTTATTGTAGTTTTAATAATATGTTGGCTGGGAATCGAATCTAGAAGATAACAGTGAGAGTCTTCATCCCTTTTTTTTTTTTTTTTCCCCTGTTCCAGACTGTTACAAGGTTTTTTCCTTTGACTTCAAAGCATTTGAAGAAGTGCTGTATAATTATTACCGTCTTCGCCGCTCACCTCCACCCTCTATCAAGAGCTGTGTGTCAGCTGTAAAGGTGTAACATTGCCTTACATCACCACCCCCATTCATCACCGCTCACTCACATGTGATTTAGCAGCAGCACTGGGCCTGGTTCAAGCCCATAAAGCGACAGTGGCCAAAATATAGAGCACCCACCCAGCCCCACCTCAGCTCCTGTAGGGAATAAACAAAACAGGTCATGCCTGCGTCTCACTGCTCCCAGGATTTAGTTACCACCTAGGTATCAGGAAGCAGCCAATCACTTCAGCCAAGCTAAGAGAACTTTGTAAAATTTGATGAATAACAGTGGAGTCATGGATCCAGTTTGTAGTTCTGTTAGGTTATCTCTCGCTAACATGGTGTTCATTGAAATACCCACAATTCTACTGACATCGTATTTTCTCTTTTTAAAGTTGTTTCTATTTTTATTCATGACATGTTTTCATTGTTGCTTTCTCTCTCCTTGTAAAGTGTCTTTGAGTATTTAGAAAAGTGCTATACAAATAAAATGTTTTATTATTATCACCATCAGTGCTTCTCTTCTTACAGAGCGGACGTACCTGTCAAAACTCCCAGCTTCCTTCTCAAATAATGAAATCTCCCACGTATGTTGCGTGTAGATATTTGACATGGAAAAAGAATGAATGTTTTTCTTAACGGCTTGATCTAAAAGCAGTTTTGAGATTGGTATCAAACTGGCCAAGCTCGGCTTTCGGGTGAGCTCGGTGAAATCTGCCAAGTGTGCAGGGTGCAGATGAAGATGCGCACCACAGTCGCAGAATAACCCCATGTGACAACTGAAACATCTTTCTTTTAAGCCAATATAGCCATCATCATAGGCCACACATGGGCATAATATGGCCCAAAGACTTTGAATCATAAAAGAAATCATCATGAGAACATTTTTTAAATGTATATAAAAGTTTGAAGTATCCTCATTGTCCATTTCATTAGATACACATTGCTAGTACCGAGTTGGACCCCTGTTTCCTTCAGAACTGCTTTAATTGTTAATGGCGTAGATTCAACAAGGGGCTGGAAACATTCCTCAGAGATTGTGTGCCCTATTGACACTAGCATCACACAGCTGCTGCTGCTGCACATCTGTCATGCACATCTCCCATTCAAGGTTCTCTGCTGGATTGAGATCTGCGAGCTTTGTGACATGGCGCGTGATCCTGCAGGAAGCACCCATCAGAAGATGGATACACTGTGGTGACAAAGGGATGGATATGATCCTACCTGTGTATGATGTAAGCATTTAAATGATGCTCAAATGGTACCAAGGGGCCCAAGGTATCCCAAGAAGATATCCTCACTCCATCACATCACTAGCAGCCTGAACCCTCAACATAAGGCAGAAAGGATCCGTGTTTTCATGTTTATACTAAATTCTGACACTGCCATCCAAATGTTGCAGCAGAAACTGCGACTCATCAGCCCAACCTGTATTTTTCCAAATTTCTTTTGTCCAGTTTTAGCGAAGATGGTTAGAAGGCCTGTGTGTTCACAGATGCTCTCCTGCATACGTTGGTTGCACGGTGTGGTTGGTTGAGTTACTGTCGCCTTCCTATCAGCATGCAGCAGTCTGGTCGTTCTCCTCTGGCGCCATCAAGCCGTAAAACTGCCACTTACAGATACTGTCTCTCTTGTGGACCATTGTCTGTAACCCTAGAGATGATTGTGTGGGAAAATCTTAGCAGGTAGTCAGTTTCTGAAATACTCAGATCAGCCCCTCTGGCCCAAACAGCCATGTGACATTCAGTCACTTACGTCACATTTCTTCCCCATTCTTCGCTCGTTTTGAACTTGAGCACGTTGTGTTGACCGTGTCTACATGCTCAAACATGCTGAGCTGCTGCCATGTGATCAGCTGAATAATAAGCAGTTGAACAGGTGTACCTAATTAAGTGGCCAGTGAGTATAGCTTCTGGTTCTGAAAAGTTCAAACCACTGCAGTAATACCTTGAGCCTGCATTCTTTGTAATGGCCAGCAGGGGGCTGCAACTGGTTATGATTGTATAGGAGTCCATTAAAAAAAAAAAAAAACAACCCTCCAGCTCTCTTGCTGTATGAGTTTTATGGTTTCCATCACTAATTTCAAATCTAACTGAATTAAAAATCTTTATTTTGTAAATTATGAATCTCAGGGTGAAAAAGGACAGGAAAGTAGGGTACATTTTTACCAAGGAACTAAGAACTCACTAGTTTTTCTATTCTAATTGAGCACTTTCTACTACAAGTCTCACCTATTCACACAGCACTTTATTCTTTGCCTTTAACGTTCACTCTCTGATTGGGAGCAACATGGAGCTCCGCGTCTTTGCCCAAGGACACTTCAGGATGGAGAAGCCAGGAGTTGAACCACCAACCTTCCTGTTAGGAAGGTGAGCCGCTCCACCTCCTGAGCCACAGCTGCCCTGAGTGTGCAGTGTCTCCCCATTTCTCAGATCTGTTCTCTCATCACACGATACTTTGCATTAGGGCTGCAGCAGATCCACCCAAAGGAGTCTTAAAACTTTTGACCCAAATAAAACTTTTCAGTAAACAGCCAATCAGAAGGAGGTACCTACTCGTCTACATGGCCGTGGCAATTTTCTCATGACGCATGGTCTTCAGGTGAGTTTAATGTCTGTAGCTGAACAGTCAGGGCACATCTTCTGTGAAATGACTAACTCATGATACAGGGCATGTGAAGAGTCGCTGGTGAATGATCCATTTCACCGAGTACATTAAATGCTAGGACATCCTGTGTACAGTAAATACACCCTCTCACTCTGAAATAGCATTTGTGCCTCATGGAGTTTACCCACAAGAAAAAAAAAACACTCTTAAAGGTAGATTAGTCATTTTTCATGTAACAGTTCAACATTGTGTGTCACACTTATCTACATTTGATACAGGCTCCAAAGCATCTGTGATGTCACCAAGTCCTAAGGATATGACCACGTGTTAAACTAAGATTTAAAGTGTGCTGACAGACAGTCCTCCTCTGAGATGAAAAATGCAAAGTGCAGCTTGAACATTAGAGTCAGATAAAGTAAATGTCTGAGCAGAGGGGCGAAACTTCAAACCCCGTGGAGTGGAGTGCAGTTTATTTTTTCACTGGCAACAGGAGGACAACTTTGTTTACAAAGAAAGTAAGATTGCTAAAGGTTTATTTTCCCACTCTTACAAAAGTGGAACTGGTACTTACATACTAAATGAGCACATTCACACAGCACTTTATTAAACGCATTTTATCTATCACTCATTCACACCTCGATGGATGGATGGACGCATCTGGAGCAATTTGGTGTTCAGTGCCTTGCCCGAGGACACTTCAGCATGTACAGGTGCATCTCAGTTAATTAGAATGTCATCAGAAAGTTAATTTATTACAGGTGCTCAGTGCGACGGTGAATGGTTGGGAACCAGGGCGCCTCTGATGTGGCGCTGGCTCGACGCTCAGCTGTGGAGGCTGGAGCCACCCCATCCCACCAAACCCCCACTGTCATCCCCGGCGCCTGCAGTGGGCTGCCTTGTTCTCCCCCACCTCTGTTTGTGTGTGTGTGTGTGTGTGTGCATCTATATCACTCCACTGCATGTAAAATGTGTGTGTATACCCACAAAATAGGTTGCGTAGAGATCTGGTAATTTCCCCCAGTAGGGGATTAATAAAGTATACAATCCTCTTCTTCTTCTTCTTCTTCTTCTTCTTTTTGTTTTGATGATTCTGGCTCACAGCTAATGAAAACTTAAAATTCAACATCTCAGAAAATGAGAATATTGTGAAAAAGTTCAGCACTGGTGACTTTTGGTGTCGCCCTCCAGTCAGCTAATTAACTCAAAACACCTGCAGAGGTTTCCTGGGCCTTTAAACGGTCCCTCAGTCTGGTTCAGTGGGCTACACAATCATGGGAAAGACCGATGTCTTTCCAGTTGTCCAGAAGACAGTCACTGACACCCTCTGCAAAAGGCTGTTGCTAAAGACGCTGGCTGTTCAGAGAGTGAGGTACCCAGGCGTATTAATAGAAAGTTGAGTGGAAGGGAAAAATGTGGCGGAAAAAGATGCACAAGCAGCAGGGATAACAGCAGCCATGAGAGGATGGTGATGCAGATTCACCAGGAGTGGACTGTGGCTGGAGTCGGTGCTTCAAGAGCCACCACACACAGATGTATCCACAGATGTGGCATTCCTCGTGTCAAGCTGCTCCTGAACCGGAGACAACGTCAGAAGCGTCTTACCCGGGCTAAGAAGATAAAGGACTGGACTGTTGCTCAGTGGTCCAAAGTCGTCTTTTCAGATGAAAGTAAATTTTGTATTTCATTTGGAAATCAAGGTCCCAGAATCTGGAGGAAGACGATCCGAGCCGCTTGAGGTCCAGTGTGAAGTTTCCGCAGTCAGTGGTGATTTTGGAACCCGTGTCATCTGCTGGTGTTGGTCCACTGTGTTTTCTGAATTCCACAGTCAACGCAGCCATCTACCAGGACATTTTAGAGCACTTCATGCTTCCCTCAGCTGACCAGCTTTATGGAGATGCGGATTTCATTTTTCAGCAGGACTTGGCGCCTGCCTACACTACCAGAAGTACCAAATACCTGGTTTAATAACCATAATCACTGTGCTTGATTGGCCAGCAATCTCACCTGACCTGAACCCCATAGAGAATCAGTGGGGTATTGTCAAGAGGAAGATGAGAGACACCAGACCCAACAATGCAGCCGAGCTGACGGCCGCTGTCAAAGCAACCTGGGCTTTCCCAGCACCTCAGCAGTGCCACAGGCTGATCATGCCATGCCACGCTGCATTAATGCAGTCATTCACGCAAACGGAGCCCCAACCAAGTACTGAGAGTATACATCGACATGTTTTTCAGTAGACCAAGATTTCTGTAATAAAAATCTTTTTTATATTAGTCGTATGTAATCTTATTTTCTGAGCTACTAAATTTTGGGTCTTCATTAGCTGTAAGCCAGAATCATCAAAATGAAAGGAAACAAACATCTGAGATATATCACTCTGTGCGTAATGAATCTACATAATATGACCTTTTTAATTGAATTGCTGAAATAAATTAACTTTTTGATGATATTCTAAATTTACTGAGATGCACCTAATGGAGAGGCCGGGATCAAACCACCAACCTTCCAACTGGGAAATGACCTGTTCTACCTCCTCTTCTTTTTTAAAGCTGCCAAGTGGCAGAAACGATCCAGGAGCGTGTGCTATAGATCAGGTGTTGCTGCCACCAAAAAATGAAAAGAGGAATTGCATTTTGAAATTGTATAATTTATTAACTCTGTCTGACAGTGCTGGCAAGCCCGGAATTAATATGTTGTTTTTAAGGGGCCGTGTAAAATCTGACTGCAGGCTGCGATCGGCCCCCAGGCTGGACTTTGGACATGTCTGCTTTAGAATTAGGAGATGCATCATGATATGGTTGATATATTTTATCTTAAAGGTTCCACGCACTGTCAGACAGGACCAGGTTACCTACAGACAGCTGCTCTCAGGGTACATGCCTCCAGGAACCCCCTTTTTACTGCATGTGAATCACTTCAGCTACAGTTTTACAGTTTTAGTTAACCCCATGAAAATGTCCAGCACTAAAAGTACAGATTTTAAACCTTTATTATTAAAGTTGTCCCTGCAGGGTCTCTAAGTGGGAGCTCAGTTAGGCCCCGACGTCCTCTGGATACAGAATAATTATTTTGTACAGGGTTGGCTGTGGCTCAGGAGGTAGAGCAGGTTGTCCTCCATCTGGAAGGTTGGTGGTTTGATCCCTGGCGGCTCCAGCGCCTACATGCCGAAGCATCTTTGGACAAGATGCCAAAGCCTTAACTGCTGCTGATGTATCCATCAGGGAAATGAGCCAGTACTTACATAGTGCTTACAAGCCTCATTCACCCACCAGCTCTTCAACACGTAGACTGGAGAAGCCAGGGATCAAACTGCCAACCTTCCTGTTGGAAGACAACCCGCTCTACCCCCTGAGCCACAGCTGCCTCATTAAAATGTGCTTAAAAAGATAGAATAAAGTGTTATGTGGATGTTGCTTGTAGTTAAAAGCACTTTGAGCGCAGAATAGAATAGAATATTTACTTTATTGTCATTTGAAAACACACACCAGTTAGCGCACATAGCAATAACGTTTTGGTGAAACTTGCCATCGAGCTGATACACATAAATATAGGGAAGTGAAAAATAGAAATATAGAAAATATGAAAAATTTTGACTGGAAAATATTTGTAAGAAAACTGTATAGAGTCAAAAATAAATATATTGCACAGCAATATAGCATCAAGGAGCAACCGAGGATGTAAACACACAAAAGTTTGAAAATTTATGTCTAGAAATATTATAGAAAAAAATAGTGCAGAAACCTGCAACAGGGTTTGAAGATAAGTATATTGCACGAAAAGTGCTGTAAGCACCGGCTCGTTTACAGTTTTAATTACTAGCAGCCGAGATGGAGTTGGCTTTTGTTTTTGCCTGAACCTTTAATACATTTAAACGTTGACAGATACTGTGATGTGTGACAACCCACATCTTGATCAACATGATGACGTTTTAATGTGAAACCAGCTGCTTACGCAAACCTGCAGCTGAAGTCTTACAGTAAGCAGCAGAAACTCCGACACTGCAGGGACAGGTTGTCCGGATAATCAAATCTGAGCCTTACAAATACTGTCATAAACCAGTTTTGTTAAACTCATTTTTTCATGGTGGGCAGCATGCAGCCCAGTTCCGTCTGAAATGGGCCGGACCACCCTAACAAACAGGCCCACGCAGACTCTCCAGAGAACTCGAGTTTCAGCGGAACGCCTCAGTTTTTCTGCACTGTGAAGAAATCAAAAGCAACTTCTGGGATTTGAACTTTGTGAACTAACAACTTGATTTCACGTGAATGATGCTGCAGCGCGGCGGTTTACACGTTCGTCTCACAACAGGGAGGTCCCCGATTCATGTCCCCTCAGGAAGGGGATCCAGCATGAATACTGTGCCACGTTACCAGCGCAGACGAATCTGCTGCGGTGAAACAGAGGGACGCAGCTGAAGGTCACTACCGTAAAATAAAACCTGGAAATAACGGAAGTTTTCTGTTTAAACGCAGAAAACATCACTAAAAACCGGAGACTCACTGCGGCCAAATAAACAGGAACTTTGGTTATTTCATTTGATACAATTTAAACACACACACACACACACACACACATGGATTCTGTCATTTAATGGTTTGTGTTTTTCTTGTGTTTGTTGTGGGGGAACGCAGGGGGGGCAGTGGAAGGAGCTGTGGGTTGGTACGCCGGGCCGTGGGGGACGTCTCTGTCAGGACGACGGCTTTGACACTGATGAGAACAGTTAAAGTCCGAACGTTTAAGCCACATTCACAGCTTCACCTTTTCCAAACACATCCAGAGGGCCGGACTGGACCCTACAGCGAGGGGGCCGCTCGTGGCCCCCGGGCCGCGTGTGTGACACCCGTGTCGCAAACAGTAACTCTGACCCCGGGAAGCTTCGCGGGAACTTTCCCTAATTACAAGCAAGAACAAAGGAAAGTGGTCCTCAGGTGTCCCCCTGAGGTCTGCCGGTGTCCTCCGTTCGATCCCGCTCCGTCCTCGCGCGCCAAAAAACGGCGTGCACGTGCAGGGGACGCGCACGGCCGCTCGTCTCTCGCAGAAACGAGCGAGCCGGCCGCGCGCCTTTGACGGGCCGACTGAAGCGCGGGAAGTGGCCCACCGCGCGACGCTCCGCCGCGGATCGCCGCGAATTAAAATCCACCAATCAGCGGGCGGAGCGTCTGTCCCGCGCGGTCTCCGGTTATTGATGAAAAATCGTTTGCCGTTTCGATAGCCCGGCTCCGGTATTTGTTTTCTGTTTGTTTGTCCGCCTGCTCGTGGCCCTCGGGGCCTCCTGCTCCGGTGTCAGGACGGCTCCGACGCGCTCACCGAGCCGCGCGCCCTAAACGAGCCCTGGCGGGTCGTCGCGTGCGCGGCGAGGACGTCAATTAGCGGCGGCGGCGGCGGCGGCTGCAGCCGGTGGCTTTAACGAGCACGGGGCGCTCCCTGCCTCCTGTGCAGCCGCGTCAAGGGTGCGCTCGTTACCGTGTTTAATAAAAGACACCAACGAAAAGAGAATAACAGGTTGTTAATAACTCTGTTGCACTTTTTATTAACGGCAGCACGTGGCAGCCCGGGCCGTGATATTTAAAACCCGCGTTTTAAACGTAAAAAAACAAAAAACAAAAAATAATTAAAGTTGCGTTTCAGCCTGACGGTAACTCCGTTTGCGCCGCCGCCGCCGCCGTTTGCGCAGCGCCTCCGCAGGCCTCCCGGCTCGAGGCCTCGGCTTCCTGCGCGAGGCCTGGCGGCAGGCCGCGGTGTAGCGGCCCGCGTCGGCCGCTTGGTGGCGGTGCTGACCCGGTGAGGAGGAGAGGCGCGACTTCGCGGGCTCGCCTCATTAACAGGACAGTGAAGGCAACACGAGCACACCGGGTTACGCCCTCAGCAGCCTGTTTAGCTTGTCCTGCCTCTCCGCGGGGACGTCAGGACAGGGACAAAAAGTCTTCGTTGCACCCCAGCCCCCCCCCCCTCCTCCAAACAAACCCAGCCTCCTCTGTGTCCTCCGCAGGAGAGACATCGGACTATCACTTTGCTCGAGGTCTCGGTGGGTGAGTCTGATAACAAATGGTTAAATTCCCTCCCTGGTTTTTTTTTTTTTTGATTCGATCATCCAATCCTGGCCGCGGTGAAAACCTGCAGGATCCGCCTGCGCCAGGAGTCCAGGTCCGATCCGAAGCGCGCTTTTCTTCGCGTTACAGCAGCTGATCCAGCCGGGCAGGCTGTCTCCAGGCACCGAAGACAGTTTGCTGTGGATTTTTAGCTTCTTTCCGCACAGAAAAACCCTCCCGATAATTCCGATCCGCTTCTTCCAAGTTATTACTCAAGTCTGATCTCATGTGGAAATCCATGTTGCTGTTTGAGCTCAGCTGTTTTTGTAAACAAGGGCTTAAAATGCTCCCTATTATCTCGTGAATCCACGTGTATTGTTTTGTTTTTTTATTTTTTTTGTTTGTTTGTTTTTTTTTTTCGTTCAACCTTTACGTGAGTCGGCTTCAAACAGTCTCCCGTGGGTCCCAGTGCTGCCGTTCGCTCTGTGAAACTGCCCACTTTCTTCAGGCTCCCTCTGCTGCTCTGATCACTCGTGCTAATGCAATATTTCACATGCTCTCCAGCGGCTGCGGGTGTCCCAGCGTGAAACCATGCTGTAAGCCAGAAAAATCTCAGTGAGACACGCAGAACGTGCGGCTGCGGAGAGAAATGTGCTTTTCATTATTACACAACTAAAAGTTCAGCTTTATGCGGCTTTATCAACTCGTGCGCTGAAAATGCACGTTTTGCTCCAGTAAGAGCTGCCCTGCAAAATTTAGATTCTGACACATTCAAATGTCACCAGGTTATCAAGGCTTGGATATGTGACAGATCAAACTAATGTCCAGTAAATTAAATTATTTCACTTATATGTATCTTTCTGCATTAAACACTTTGGCATGTTTTTTTTATTATTATTAAGTACTCACATCAGTAACTGTTTGACTGCAGGTTTTTTTTTGTTTGTTTCTCTGTTGTATTTTCACGTTTCTTCACAGCTTTTTTTGTGGGCTTTCGTAGAACTCATTTCATACATTAATGAACCCATCAAAGGAAAGTTTTCATTAAAAAAAATGACTTTTTATGCTTCCAGTGATGCTGCTTCTCTCTCAGAGGCAGACACAGCATCCTGTTTCCATGATGTCAGTACAGGAAGTGAGAGCCTCATGTAGCAAGGTATTTCAGTCAGTTTTAAAATCCATCTTAACACTGGAGCTCTGAAAAAGCACACACATTGTTTACCACCAGAATCACAAAATGCTCCACGGCGTCCTTTGAGGACTCTGCTCAGTTTAGTCAACTGAAAGATGGATACTCTGTATGTTTTTAGCATGTTTTACTTTGATTAAAAAAAAAAATATGAGTTTTCCATAGTCCAGTCTGAGATATTTGACAGGAAAATTAAGCATTTGATTGCACTGCAGATGGAGCAGTTGCAGAAATGAATCTTCAGGGAAAACAGAATACAGAGACTGCATATGTTTTATTCTGAGGGAATAAAAACAAGAGCTTCTACAGTAAATGATAACCAGACTGTTTCAACTCTGAGTCAGTTTAAGCTCAAATTTACCTTGTTGTTACATAATCACGGGAAAGCGGATATGTGTCAGCTATCAAGGCCCATTTTATCCAACGTGAGCATCAGGTTTAGTTTGTTTTTTAAAAGCACAAACTTATTTTTGTCCCAACATTTTTGTGCAGCCTTTGCATGGTTGGAAGCGGCTTGAACTGGTTTTGTTTAAACTTTTAAGCCATTTTTTTGGGTTTCACTTAAGGATTATTACTTTTAGTTATAATAATAATAAAAAAAACCAGCAACCTAGTCATGGTGCATTTAAGTACTTCTTTGTAATAATGTCACATCCAGCAACCTTTAAAACTGACCGTCACGCAAAGAAAAAATATTTTTAAAACTTAAACGAGTGTCCCCTGTTTTCAGCCACAACTGTCCTGGTTCCTCACACTGAAGAATGTGGTTTCACTGCTCAGCCAACCTGCTGGGAATTTAGGGGGAAAAAAATCAGCTGTGTTTTTAAAAAAAATGTGTGCAATATCTTCTGGGTTTCTTAGAGTGGGAAAGAGAAGGTGCAATTATAACTTTTCCAATTTTTGTATCTGTTTTAGTAAAACCACATCAGATAAAGCAAATAAATTACATTTTTGGATCTTTAAAAAAAAATGGAGAAGTCAATGCCACTGATCGATACTTTAAAAACAGCAGGAAAAAAATGCATGCATTTATATTCTACATCCAAAAGATGAACAGCAGTCTTAAGACTCCACTGACAGTAAGTTGATGAAGGCCTTTAATGTTTTCCTTCCAAGATGGTCCTCCTTTTTCTGGTGATTTTGGTGTCATCCAGGAAAATTCTCTTTTCTGTTTCTGCTGCAGATTCACAATTTTTTACCATTTTATTTTCAGTAGAACAGCGTGAGTCTGAGAGGCAGCACATGGATCTTAAACAAAACATGAATACTGTAAGTGAAGTACATCCCTGCAGTCATGTTTGGCCTAGTTAAAATGATCAGATTAAAGCATAAAGAAATGAGCCGAGGCCTTTTGTCACATGTTGCTCTAATGTTTCTTTTTGGAGCATTTTAATGAGAATTCTCTGTTTGAGTTTCTGCATTCCTTTCATTCTTTGGATTTTTTTCTAGATACTGTTTGTAACTATAAAAAAACAAATTTGGAGTGATAAGAATGATAGAAATATACTAAAAATTGTATTTTCCCTAATCTATGCGAAATACATCATACGCCGCAAAAGCAGAAAGTACAGCAGTTACCTCCCTACTACTTGTTTATGCCATTTATTTAATCTTACTTCAAGGGCCACATTTACATACATAGCTTGAACAGGATTTAAAGTACAGAGGCTGAGATATTAACAGACCAAAACTTTGTTCTTTCTTCCCTTTCTGTCCAGAGGCCAGCCACCCAGCTATTGGGAACATTCCTTGATGTCTCCATCTTGGGAAATCTTACTGTTTTGTTTTTTTTTTTCATAGCTTGTGTGATTGAGCAAACCACTAAAATCTATGGAAAAGCTGCCAAAACTGGAGGTAAGCAGTCCAAATAATACTGGCAGCACGATGTATCCTCGAGGTCCATTTTGCAGCTGATGTGGAGCTTTCGATCACAGCAGGTGCCCAGCCGCCATCGACGTGCAGTCATCTAAAACTACAATTTTTTTCCTTCCTCTGAGCACTGTAGGAGCTGTTTATTGACCTAAGTTGCTATTGAATATTAAAAATATGCCAGAGCAGTTCCTAAATAGCAGTGCTGGAAAGTACCCAAGTACTCAATTTGTGTACTTAGATACAGTTTAAAGATACTTGTACTTTTCCATTTTCTGCTACATTTAAGTACAAATAACTGCATTTATTTGATGCTTTAGCTACTTTGCACTTCTGGGTTAATCTTTCCAACGCTGTAAAACGGGCTTTGACGTTCTTGAAATTATTTCATCCATTCTTGAAAATAGTCAAAATTTTTCTAAAGCTGTTTAACCAAAACGGATTAGTCAAAACGTGTTTGGAGGTGCAGGTATTTGTTTCTGGCCTAGATTTCTGAGGTGTTGGCAGGTGGCGGAGGCACACGTGTAATGAAACTGGCTGCCTGTTTGCTCGCATCTGTCTTGTTTTACTTCAGTGAGGAAATTGGTCACAATTGCGCTGTTTTAGCGTGCGCTGCAGAAACTTGCACTCTAATGTACACACAAATAATGCAGAGTATAAATGCTGGCATGTGCACATCTACACAGTTAAGACTGTTAGCTGCCCAATAGGTCACATGACTTCATTTCCTACACCGTAATAGTCACAATCAGTAAAACAGCAAGGAGGCCAAAGGTCAGAGCAGCTGGAAAGTATTTCTGAGGTCAGATTATGGAAAAGCAACAAGGAGAAGAAATAATAAGGAGAAAGGGCAAGATGAACCGGACTAAAATATGAGCTATAACAATGTGTTTGTGCACAATGATGGTGGATCTCATTAGTCCAGCAGCAAGCATCCTGTGTCTGCTCTGTGTGCAGCAAACGTGTGTGGAAATCATTTAAGTAGAGAAAATCTGTGTGTTTTGAAATGCAGACAGGAAGAGCACAGACACATGACTGACATGCATGTTTGTTCCCTTTTAACCCAGTGTGGGAAGAGGATCTAAGAGCGAAGTGGTGGAAGAAGTGGCTGCTTTAGGCGAACAAGTAAATTGTGTCAAGTTCAGACTGTATCTGTATGGAACTCTAACTTGTAATCGGTGGAATTCACATGAGGCTGGCATATATATGTATATTTCAAACTACAGATCAAATCATATTATATTCACTTAAGTACACTCCTTATATTGAATATGAAAAATGCTACATATCAGAAGATGTTTGCAAATTGGCAAGCAGAGGGCCTTAACTCCACAAAAAATTTATTTAGCTGACATTTTGTATAGAAAATGGAAATCTATGCTGTATATTTTGGGAAAAAAAATGCATGGACCTCATTATTTGGTTTTGAACAAGGTCTTATCTTCTGGCAAAGAGACTTTTTCTGCCTGAGCAGCCTCATCATTACAGTACAGGCCTTCTAATGAGGACTGTTCCTCTCAGGTTGTTCTTTATTTTCTGCAGGAAGTTACTGAAGTAACA
Organism: Etroplus canarensis; assembly: GCA_015106775.1. Classification (NCBI taxonomy): domain Eukaryota; kingdom Metazoa; phylum Chordata; class Actinopteri; order Cichliformes; family Cichlidae; genus Etroplus; species Etroplus canarensis. The sequence continues at coordinate 70,442 of VUQH01090559.1, read as the reverse complement.
CGAGATATTTTCTACCTGCAGGCTCTGGAAGAGGAGCACTGGGCCAAGAATCTGGTGCAAAGAAGACCACATCTGAATTTAGATTTTTCTTGTTGTACTTTTTGGACATGAATGCCCTTGTGCCATTCGTAAAAGTTCGTAAACATCCTTTTGGGCATTTTACAGCAAGCTACTTTCATTTGACCTCTAAATTGTTCATAGAGCAGCAGATTTTTGTGTGTAAATGATAACAAAAAGAGTATTATTGCCATTCCATCAATTAACCAGCAGCATCATACTAAAAAAAAACACTCTCTTTGGTTGCTGTGATTGCTCTTTATGTCAAGTTTGCATGTTAAGACCAAAACCAGCAAAGCATTACTGCATCTCTCACTTGTTGAACACCTTGCCCACAGCCTTCAGACCCAAGCCCACTTGTTGAGATGTGAATCATTTAATTCACAAACATATAGGTTTTCCTATAAAATGAGGTTGTGCAAAGTGAGTAAAAAGAGCTGTGGTTTTTATTCAACAAGCAGCCGTGAATTTGCTAAGGGACTACTTCTAGCCATAGACTAATTCTCTGACCTGTGTGGAGGATTTGGTACTGCAGGAGGGTGAAGGTGGGATTGAGTCAAAATGAATGACAGTGTTGGATCATGGTTATGAAATGTTGCTGTTAATGGCACAAAGGAATGAGATAGCAGGCATTCACTCACTCTCTCTCTCACACACACACACACACACACACACACACTTGTTCCCAGTATAGTTTCATCATTGGTTCTGGCCTTGTCATATTGTTTGACAACAGCATAGAAGAGAACTAATCCTATACTTCTAAGCGTTGTCTGGTTGGAATATAAATAGCAAAGTTTCTCCCTCATAACACCAACTTCACAATGAAAATCTAAACTTTTAGTTAAAAATGGAATGAGCTGTCATGGTTTAACTCTTAACAGAAACACTCATAAGGATACACAGCAGGTAAATCACCTTCCACAGGAATGTGCTGGAAGGTGAAACAGTGTTTACTATTTTATAGAAGAAGGTAAATTCTGAAATATCTGTGCATGAAATTAAAATTTAAAAAAAAATCCTTATTATCCCAGCAAGGTGATTTTGATGAACTATATTAACTGCAGTGCAGAGATGTCACATTACAAGTGTGGAGGGCAGGGAATAAAAGAACAGATTAACCCATTCGCATTTCCTGAAGCTGTTTGCCTCCTCCTCCTGCATTCCTGCCAATTCACCCAGTTTCTCCACAGCCTTTGACCTCCGCCTATCAACCCTTCCCCCCAACACACACACACAAGGAAAACTGCAGACAGGGTCTACTACTGACACAGCTTTTAGAAAGTTAGGAATACAAAGAAGACCATTTTCCCACATTTGTCTTGTAGGGGAATGATGTGGGGCTTTATCAACTCAATCACTCTGCGTTTTATTTAGTTCAGTTTACTGCAATATGGTCAGTTTAAAGATTAAAACATCCCATTCAAGCCTTAGGATGAGGCTCTTTATCACTGAAGAGCCTGATCATCAGTTACTCAGCTGACATAAAACTAATAGACACTGCTTTTGATTATAAACTATTTCTTGGTTTTTAAGAAAATAAAATGTAAATTTCCATGGTTTCCATTTCTTTAATAACGTGAATTTACCAAGTCTCTCAGCCTTAACACAAGTGGGCCACAGGCTGCTGAAGGCATAAGCTAGACCTTAGAGGTTTAGGTTATTTTCAGCATTTTCTGGTTTTACAGAATAAAGTGAAGCTTGCAGATCAAACAGCTAAACATTAGAATATTACTTAAATGTGAATGCCTAAGTAATAATATCATGTCAGTACAACACTGACAGGGGGCAATAATCTGCAGTGTGAATGCTAACCTTCTATATGTTAGGTCCATTTGTTGATAATACTTGCGTACCAGTTTTTTTAATTACAATTCAAAGTGTGTAGTAAATCCTTAATTATTGTAGCTGTTTAACCTTACAGTCACACTCACACATTATAACACAGCTACTAAACTTTAGTTTAACCCTTAAATCACTTGTGGATGCTGCCGCAACTTGGATTTTCACTTCTTTTGAGCGTAAAGAAATGTGAGTTTTGTGTTTCTTGCCTCTGTTTTCCATGACAAAATACCACAGGAACCACATGTGAATTATGCAATTTTACACAATTTCTCCCTGGGGATTAATAAAGTATTCTGATTCTGATATGCATCAGAGAAGGGAAGAAAGACAACAGGTTTTGCCGGTAGAGTTACTTTGTTGATGGAGTGGAGAGAAACTTTCAGATGAACACAGAGGAAGAAAACTACTAATCTTTTCATGGAAAAGTGATTTTAGGGGTACAGTTTATGCACAGGTACAGGGCTGAGAGGTATCTGGACCTCAGTGGTAACAACCCCCACACTTTAAAAAAAAAAGGAGTATATTTTAACTCTCTGTCACAGTGAGGAACAGGGTTTGTTTCAGGATGAAAAGAGTGCCAGATGTTTGACTTAAAAATAAAGTGTACTTTGAAATCCATGAAAAGCCAGGTGAGGGCCAATCAGAAATCAAAGCATGGACATTTGTTAGGTTTGTGGGATTGATTGGACAATCCTGTCTGGAAAAATAATGCATATAACGTTTGAATAGCTATGAACAGAGCTGTTTTTAGTTTAGTCTTAATCCCAGCTGAAGTTTCAATGAAGATGTGTGTTGGAGGGGGTTGGGTGGCTGGAGGGGAGGGGGGGGGCGGTTTGTCTCTTGTCCATCTGAGGACAAAAAGGAAAAACTGACAAAGCAAACACTTTAACAACAAAGGCTCAAAACACATGGCATGACTGTTTTCTTCTTCTGCTGCACTCTAATAAAGATGTTGTTGAGACTGACATGACTCGCGGTTATGGTTGTAATTGTGGTTTTATTCTGATTTATAATTAACATATGGTAACACTCAGATTGTTGATTTTATGACCCAAAAGGCTGCAGCCCATTAATTTGCTTTCAGGACTAATATATTGGTTATTACAGATATATTTATCCACTGCCTTACTTTAATCTGAAAATCTGTTTAAAACTACTTCTGTTAACTAAACTGAAGGTTATATTACATGTAAGAAAACGATATAGTGGTTAAATACGTTTCATCAAATCCAGCCAAATGGTCTCAGCAGCAAATCCCCTCCAATATGCAGATAAAAAAATAGTTGTGCTTTTATGATGAAACGCCCTTGATGTTTCAACAGTTAGTGTAGAGCCACTTTGAGGGTTTGGATCCATTTTGTGCATGGGAGCCATTTTCTAACCAAAGCGAGAGCACCAGAGTGCCACGTATCCCCCGGGCGTGTGCAGTATGGCTACAAATTTAAACAACGGCTTGCACAGACGAGAGGGGGCCCCTTTAAAGACCCACCACCAAAAACAGGAAAGCATGGGATGACATAGGCACACCGTGGCGGGAGCGGAGCGTAAAACCCCGGCCAAACTCTGGTGTAGGCTGTGTGCGCGGGGGTGAGCGGCAGGCCTGCCTCCATTTTGAGGCGCCTCCGTGCGGAGTGTGTGGTGCGGCAGCCATGGTGTCACTCCACCGTGCTCAAAACGGATGGAGCAGAAGCTAACACGCCCGCCCCGGTGGGGCCCACACTGCTCCTGCTGTACTTTTACTCCCGAGTACCGCCTGTTGGAAGCCATGACCCTACAGAGCGAGCACAACACTCGGTAAAGTGTTTAAAAGCAGGCGGGCGGCGCAGTTTAAAGCCAACCATGAACTGTGGAGAGCTCCCCCCCCCAGCCTCTGGGCTGTGTTGTTGTTTCACCGCACCGTCGCCATGTCTGGTACATTGTTTCAGCTGGAGGGGGAAACGGGAGGTTTGGGAGACGGTGTACAAAAGTGGCTGGGCTTCCACGGGTTCCAGTAGCAACACACTTGTGGCCCCTGAAACAAAATGGAGGCCCTGGACTTCTTGTTTCACTGGTCCACACGGCCCAGGTTCACCGTGGGTCGTTTATGCAACGCGGTGACGACTAAACTTCTGTAACACAAATCACATCCATACAGAAGGCGGGAGCAGCAGAGGGGTGGGGCGCCATGCTATAGAATTAGCAGGCGGCGCCTTGATATTTAAATGTGAAACGCCTTGTGCCACCGAGGCCTCCAGCTAGACCGGAGGGTGTTGGGCGAAGTCGGTCCAGCCAGTAAAAACAAGACTCGGAGGCTGTCTGCTGTCAGCCTTTAATTCAAATTAGCGTCCTTCCCCGCACAGCCGCACTATCTGCCCGCATCATCACGCATCATCAGCCCCGGCAGGAGCGCACAAACTGTACGGAACGGCGGCAGCGCGGTATTAGAGGAGTCTCGGCTTGTGCGACCATGCGCGCACACGTACGCACATGCACTCCTGTGGTGAATACCCTCGGATGAGAGGGGGATGCCCCCTCCCTTCCTCCCCTCGCTTACCTACTCCAAACACACCACGTGGTTTCCTCTCGCAAACAAAAAAAAAGGAAAAAAAAAAAAAAACGCGAATTGGAGTGG
>VUQH01090559.1:30807-51780 GCA_015106775.1 Etroplus canarensis | reverse complement strand
CTTCTCTCGCTCTTTCGCTCACCAAAAATACATCGTAGCTACACACATGCATATGGGTACATGCATGCCACACCAGCGTGTGCACACATGCTCTAAAAGAGGGTGGGGGAAGAAGGAATGATCAAGAAATGAAGGGAACGAAAGTAGTAAAGGGGGGAAGATGGGGCCCACGGGTCGGGACCGCATGGTGGATGGGGCCCCTTGTGCTGCTTACGTGTATGCTTGCATGTATGCGAGCCCTGCCCCTTTCACCGTCCATACAGTCATGGCATTAAATGGGAGAGACTCTTAAGGGGTGTGTTCAGAAAAGTTCCAGTCTTATTTAGTCAGTTGTAGGTTTACTCAACCTTTTTCTATATAACCAAAAAGCGCCCCAGTTTTAATCCAGACTTTGGTTGTACTAGCACTGCAGTCACATGATGCCGGGGTTTCTTGAGCTTTGTCTACTGTTCTTCCAGAATTGTGTTAGAATTTTGTCACGCATACAGCTATGCTCCATTACAAAATCCAGAAAGCGAGGGAAAACCTGCTCAGAACCGTTCAGTCAAGGCTTCAGACCTAGTTGCTTGCAAAAAAAATTATAAATTACTCACTAAACCATATGGCACAGAAGAAATGAGAGGAAATACTAGTTATGTATTTGTTAAAGACATAGAAAGTAGGTCAGTCATAGGATATATATGGTTAGAGATTTTAACTGCTCAGAAGCATACAAAAAGAACAATTACACAATTTTACAGTGTTATCATATGTACATTTCTGACACTATACCAGCAATTTATTTTTACTACATAGTTAACATGACAGCTCTAATAGAAATCCAAAAGCATTCTAGCTGATCATTTAAACACTTTAATCTTTCAGGTTTGGTTTATAGAAATTCTCATTTTAATCGCTAAAATTCCAACATGTAACCTGACAAAGCTTTGTCTGCCTCAGTGCAACATTAATGTGAGAATAGCACGGCAACCTGAAAACATTAATTTCTCTTTATGCTCTCATGGTCGTCAAAGGCACCGAAGATAAAACTATCATCACTAGAAAGGGTGGCTTCAACTGGTGAGGGTTGAACCGGAGACCTTTTCTATTATAGTGTCCTCTCCAGGCTTGAGAGAAATCTGTAACGAGAACACAAAAACACAGTTTCCTTTTAGCATTAAAAATCCTTGGACACTTTTTGAACTGGTGCGTTTACTGCTTTCACAATTAAAACTGCTGTACAGGACCAACGTGTGCAGGTGAAATAAAGCTTGTGATACACAGAATTAAAGGTCCACATTTAACGTGCGTGCCATTTTTCTTCAGTTTGTAATTTGCTGTAGTTAGATTGAAGAAGCTAACTTGTTGCAGTTTTTCCTGCTGCAACATGGAGCACGTCCTGATTTTGTCAAGCGTGACTCGTGTGATGGCTAACTGTGTCAACCAATTAATGTTTATGATGTCATAATTTTGGCATGCCAGCAAAACAATGTAAAATATGTAAAAATATAGTAGTTTACAGTTTATTATTAAGCTGTTTTAAATTCATATTTGCTCATCACAATTCTATCATGGAAGTCGGATAACGTTAGCTTGCGTTATGGTCCCCAGCTTAATGGTTCAAAGGAACTGAACACACAAGACGCCACCACGCTACTGCAGTTTGAGTCTTTTAATAAAGTAATATAATTACTTACAACCGTCAAACATTAACAAGAAGGGAGGCGGGCGCTCCGGCTAAAACAGACAAAAGAGGGAGAAAACCATAAACAAGCCACACAATGGGCTGTCAGACTCTTCTCCCCGAAACTAATATAACAAGCTCACCTAAGAAAACCAAAACAGAAACCAAGACTGCCAGTAACTCCCAACTCAACTAATAATTAATAAACATAACCGCTAAAGGCAACCAAGAAATAACGCTGGTGCTGATGTGGGTGAAGGAAGTGGGAGTGAGGGACTGCCGGCCATGCTCCGCCTCCTCTGGCTTTTAATGGTAGCTGAAGCTCAGCGCCCAATCGGCATTGAAAATAAATCATAAAAGAAAAAAGTTAATGAAAAACAACAAAACAAGGTTGATGTGCCAGCACATAAGGCATGCATAACAGCATGCATATGTAGCCAAGTTGCTACATCATCACAAACTCATAAGCATTACTATTTGTCTGTTTATTGCTAACAATCTAAAAGTAATATTAGATTTAGATGCAGGGTTTCGAAGATTTTCTAAGTGGGGTGGGACAGGGGGTCCAACAATGGTGGGTGGGCACTTGAAAACTGGTTAAAAATGTTACATTATAATGATTTCAATGTGCACCGACCTCCTCCTTCCATACACACACATTATCAGACGTAGCCACCCCGTAATAATGTGGTGGCTGCAATAAAGAATAAGATTTAACGTCAGGGGCAATTTTTTAGGGCTTTTTGAATGGGGTGACACTGGGGGAGGATGAAGAACAGAAAGGAAATCAGAATATTTAATGACAAATGAAATCTGTAGAAAACTGGTGTAGAAAGCGGAAGTTTCAGGCTAATGTGCACCACAGTGTCCGATTACAGATTTATTAAGAGAAAAGTGGAGTTCAATCAAAATTTGGTTGGATAATTGTTTTAAATTTTTTTTTTTTACTTGAGCAAAAATGGTCATCTCGAGTATCTTAATAAGGTAATTTATTTTCAAAAATAATAAGCAACTAAAGCTTTAACATAAATAGTAAAGAGTACAAAGTGTAATATTTGCCTCAAATATAGTAGAGTTGAAGTAAAACGTAGCATAACATAGAAGTATTTACAGGTACATTAAAACTGTGTGTCAGTAAATGTACCAACTTACTTTCCTCCTGGTCCTGTCTGTGTTCTTATCCAATGGTTTTAGGCATTGTAAGATTAATAATGCTCTACTGCAATGGTATTAGTGGTAGGGGGACACCGAGGGGGGCTAATTATATTTCTGGGGGAGGGGGCATCACCATCCCATGCCCCTGCTTGGATGATGGCTGCTTAGGCCTTACTAACAAGCTAACAAATTCATAACTAGTAAAAATGAACAAGGCAGCAAGCCAAAATGCTAACTAACTTTATTTAATATGTGCCATAATATAGATAGAAACTAGCTTGAACTACTAGACATATCTAGCTTTAGCTAACTATTGCTACATGCATGTTGTTACCTGCTACATACAGGAAACCCAATTTGCATATGTGAAAAACGCCAAACTGGAAACCTGATCTTACATGTCTGCTGTCCATAAAATTACTTGCAGAAGTGTGAAAAACATATTTAATGCAGAGTCTGGGAATTTTACTAGTTATGAAATGCAAGATTTGTTTTTTCTTAATAAGCAAGTATTCGTTTTTGTTGTTGTTTTGGTTAAGAATTAAATAAATCAAATATAAAATTATCAAATAAATGCTGTTCTGATAAAGAATCACTATAAAACTGATTTTGTTACGTAAATTAATTGTAAAATAACAACATTTCTGTAAATTGTTCATAAAATGGTTAAAAAAAAAACAATGCTCACTTATTGATGTTTTAATGGAACTGTAAGACTCATGGTAAACATACTGATAACAGTGTGGATATCTAAAGAGTTATACTAACTAACTACTTCAAGTGTGACTTTTCCTGTGTACATTCCTGCATTCATGAAAAAAACAAACCTAAACTCCTCAAACACACACACTGAGAGAAGTGTTCAAGAAATTATCTTTTTCACTTTGATGAGGGGCGACCTCTTTGTATAAATTAGCAAAAATATAACGTGTACATTTCTTTACACTGATATCAGTGTGAATCTAATGTACAGGTGTGAGGTAACGGTAGTTTTAATCCAACACCAAGACATTTTGATTGATTCTTTTTAACCTGACAGGAAGTATGCACGTTTTCAGGCAGTGTAAAATGAATTGGGTTGCTGTGTATATGTCGGGTAGAATTTGCAACCAATGAGCTTAGGCCTTGTGGAAGAACGGCTTCTTCCTGTTACTATCTTTCACAATAAAAGTACTTGCCATTTATACCACATGATTGCTACACACAGAATTGCTTAAAGCAAATTATAATAGATTCTAGGATTGAAATAAAATTTTATCTTTGGTTTTACTAGTCATAAAATGAAAGATTTATTTTTTCTTAGTGCTTTTCCTTTCTGGTTGTGGTTAAAAATGTTTAATGTAAATGTACCTGCTCCCTTATATTCACCCCAAAAGGTCGCTGCAGTTAGCCGCGGTTCATCTGCATTGGTAATTTGGCAGCAGTTTTACGACAGATGCCCTTCCTTACACAGCTCTCCATGGTGAGAGGAGCTTGTGTTCCCACTAAGTAAATAGATAATTATATCCTCCTTACCAGATAAACTCTAGTAAAGAATGTCTATGATGCTGATTTCATGAAATTCAAACATTGTTGATGGTTTAAAAAACAAACATATCATTGTGTGTATATATCTATATCTATATAGATATGTGTACAGGTTATCAATATAAACTGACTTTTCCTTAATAAATTTCAGCATTCAAAAAAACAATGATCTTTTACCAGTCTGATTAGAAAAGATCTCTTTGTAGAAACAAGCAAAGCGTGAACTGGAAATTGCTTTACAACATAAAATGACTGTGTTTTCCACATGCTGGGTAACAAGAGTTCAGTAGGTTTAAACCAACACCAGCAAAAAAATTATTCTTTGTAAACTGTACCCCTTTTTTGCCCATATGCATAACAATTCGGGTTTCTGTGTACAGACTGGGTAGAGCCATAGCTAAGCTAAGACTTGGATAACTAATAAAAACTGTGGCTTTCTGTGGCAATCTAGAAAGCCACAGATAATACAGATAACAACTAGCTTGAGCTGATAAAGCAAAAACTTAAATATTCTGATGACCTTTTAAAAAAAAAAAATTTCTGGCATTCTTTGAGATCACAAACATTGCTTGGCCATTGGAGGTATATCCCTCATGGTCTTGTGACCCACTGACTATAAGTTTTGTATTAAAGTTGGAATAAAACTACTTTTAAAATTGTTACTGTACAACAGGAGGGAAAAAAAACATGTGATCCTTCTCTGGCTTCCCACTGGAAAACACTTTAAACATTTTTTAAAGAAGATTATGTATAAAGTTTGTAGTTTGCAGTGGATTTCAGGTGCAGATATCAGTATTCATAGCTGCTGCTCTTGTATTGCATGATCTTCTTACCATGCGAGTCATTGTTCTACAGACACGTTCAAAATACTGAAAAGCCGTGTGTGTGTGTGTGTGTGTGTGTGTGTGTATATGTATATATGTAATTCTCCTTGTACTTTGCTACCCTGTTTTCCCTGTTTGCACTCCACAGGTCCTGTATAGACAAATAAAATAGGTTTACTGGTGTAGGAGCCATTTTGTTGGATGGGGGGTTGGGTGTTGTGAAATCTGAGGCTTTTATTGACTGGTGTTATCATATGGCAAGTTTTCTAGTATTGATGAGCTGACAAAATAGAGCTTTATCTGGTATTGGCAAACACGATGGTATTAACTAATATCAGTGGCTGATCTGTATCTGTCGTCACATTAATTTTGAACTGGTTTAATGTAGAAAAAAGTATTGTAATTTAGAGCTAAAAGGGCTTTAATAAAGGGCAGTTTTGAAGGCCAGAGCTCTGTATCAGTGGCACATAGAGACTAAGTTCTGTCTCTGTGTGCCATTGAGGAAACTATAAGTATAATATCAGAATCAGCTATCAGCCAAATTGTAATCTTAAACATTGGGATCAGCCCAACTTCATAATCAGTGCATCCCTAGAGTTCCTAGGACATAATCTGTACTTTAAATGTAGTAAGAATGCACTAAGATTAAATTTAACAGCTGTTGCATTCAGTTTCTAGTCATGGAGGGCTTCCATATTACTTTGCTTTAAGTATCTTTCACAGATTCAGCTTAAAGACAAATTGGCACTCTGAATTGGAGGCTTTTTCATTTTGTTCACTTTCAGAAAGGGACTCCCAGCAGAACAGATGCATATCTGAAAGGATGTTCCATTTGGTCAGAACACCAAGTGGAAATATGCAAACTAATGGAGAGTTTCTCAGGTTTTGCTTGAACGTGAAAGCACATTAAAAGCAAGGCTTTTAAATGAAAGAAGAATTAAATCATGGTCATGCATTGTTTGCTGCTATTTCCACCTCAAACATTTAATGGTCTTGGTGTTACAAATCTCATCCTTGACAGCAGACACAACTACACACTTAAATAGCATGTAATGATAAAAAACTATAGACACTGTGCCCCGTAAGTTCCCTTTTTAACGTTTAGCTTTTCCATGTGGAGGAATGTAATGTTTGATTTGTTTCCTGTTAGAACAGTAAGTTCACGGAAAACCACACCTTTACTTTATCCATTTAATTAGGAAGCGTGATCTCTAAAGTAAGCATACAGCATAGGAGAATTCTGAATGACACTTTCATGTACTTCTACATGTCAGAAATGGAAGTCTTCCTTTGTGCTGATGGAAGAAAACTGAGCTGCATTGATTGCAGACATTTTCCTTCAGCTCCTGCACTTCCGCTTCTGTTTTCCGAGAACAACAGGCCCCCTGTATAAACAGTCAGACAAAGAGGACAAAGCTCCACTTAATCTGCCGACAAAAGTGGATTCTACATCAAGTAAACTCAGCGAGTAGAAACATTTTATTCGCTTTAGCTTACAACTTTTACCGCCACAGTTTTGATACTTTTAATTAGTTCAAGCATACCTGCATCAAACCTCCCAAAACCCGCTTCCTGTTTTAAACTCATTTTAACTGATCTTGAAAAAACAGAACATCTACTCAGCTGCTGTAAAATGACTTGTTTGATGATCTAAATTCTGTTAGACTCATTAGACTTTCCTTTGCATTTTCTCTTTCTTTTGGTTTTCCTTACATTTTTCTTTCCATCTTTATTTCTTATTCTTTTTTTCATGACATTTATAGCCTTTACCTCTGTCCCCAACGGGCATCCAAAACCCTTCCCTCATTAACCTAAAGGGGATATATGTGTGTGTGTGTGTGTGTGTGTGTGTGTGTGTGTGTGTGTGTAAACTGTCAGCCTTCCAGCACTTTGCCTGTTTGACCCAATTTGTCTTTATTTTTCCTCTCGTAGCCTCAGTTTATTTTTTTTTCCTTACCAGAATATTAATCCTGTTCATTCAAACACTGAACGAGAGAGACCAAAATTTTTGACAGCAAATTAGAACTAGTTTCTTTTTAGTCTGTACCCTGGTCATGCTGAAAGTATTTTTTCCTGTTGAATGAAATGTCTCAGAAAAGTTCCCCTCACCTTCTGCCCTCTGTGTGAGCATTGATAGAATGCTGAACTTTAATGTACATGCAAGTAAAGAAATGAAACCTGTTAGGGACTGTTAAAATCTCATTTACAAAGATCAAGTTTTTTTTTTAACATGGAAAAAGTTGATGTGTGCCCACACTGTTTTGTAAAACAAATCAGTGATGTAAAAAGATCCCCCAAAAAACCACACACACACACACAAAAACATGCTAATATTTTTTTTACCTGCCTATTAACAGATTATAGCAAATGTAGTTTTCATTTTAGTTTTATCAGAAGAATTAAAAATGTTTGTTTTATTTATGCACCTACTCACTTTAAACATGTTTCCTTTACTTGTCAAAATAAAATGAAAATGAATGAATAAATGAACATATTTGGCTTTTTAAAAACTTTTAACGTCTAACCACACAGTACAAGGTAAAAAAAACTGAAGCATGCAAGTCCTTAAAACTTTAAGAAACGTGACCCTTTAGACATTAAAAATATATTTTTTTGCCTTAAGGACAGTGTCTGAACTGTGTTATTGAATCAAAATGTATATCACACCTTCCACAAATCAAGAAAATCAACCAATAAAGCTATCAGATCCCTCATTCCTTCAATGTAACTCAGCTGTGTTATTATTAGGATACCTACCTTGAAGGCCACAGAAGACATTCTGCACCCGTTTTCACTATGAGTAGGTCATCTAGTGGCATGTAAAGTAAGCTCATCATGTAAAATAGGTGGATGCCTCTTAAATAAATATCGTCCTAAGAGCACACATGATGGTGAGTAGTTTGGTGTTGTCTGAAATTAATAAATTAAAAAAACCTCATTTTTGCAAACATGTAAGAGCAGTTAGGAAGATTTACATGAACTGATTATTAATTCCAGTGCTCGGGGAAAAAAAGCTACATGCCTACAGGATCGTCGTGTATTTTGTTGTTGTTTTGAAGCCTTATTACACAGGATACAATGTAAAAACATTTATTCACACCTATCATTGGTATTTAGTTCCCTACGTTCCCCTCCACTGTTTTTGTTAATGACATGTGGCAAACTTGGTGCCTAAATGATGCCCAATGACTGCTTTGTTCACTGTGAGGTTGTGTATGTTTAAACTGACTATTGCTAATATTTTCCCTCACACATTTTTCTGTCTTTGAATCTTGGTAATTCTCATTTGGTTTATATCCACTCCTGTGACAAAAACTGACCTTCAGTATCAAACCTAGTCATAAATCTGAATGCTCTTCTGTGAAATATGTTTTAAAAAAGAAAAACCCATAAGCTGATTTTACCCAGTTGTTCAAGTGGTTTTATGAAGGTTAGCAGGGACTTTCAGTGTAGGATAATGGACCATTCATATCTGCTGCACTTTGCAAAGGTGACAACAGGAAAAGCTCAATACATGCAGCTAAAACAATTGTAAAATATTGTTGTATTAAAAGATAACAAGATTTTTTTTAGGGGACTCAAAACTCCAAAAACACTGAATGACATTTAAGCTAAACTGTAAATTCCAATTATTCAAGCTTAGAAAAAGCATGCAAATAAACTGCCTTCACAACAAACCAAGTGGAATAGAAAATGTAGGTTGAACAGAGGATTTTTTTTCAGCGTATTATACTTGCACGCGAGTTTAAGTAACAAAACAAAACCTGTCTAGTGTACTTAATATTTTATATTAGATGTACACCTGACTTAGTGTAGACTATTCAGATTTACTAGTTTAAATAACTAATGTAAAAGTTCTGGCAACTTATAATTTCTCAGTTTTCTTTTACTTGCACACAAGTCTCATTTACTTGTTAAAACCATGCAAACGGATTGCCTTAAAGAAGGCCGGTAAGTGTTGCTCATGTGACTTGAGTAACAGTTAACGTGCTTTAGAAATCTATTAGCGATAACTGTAAAGCAGGTTCCATTCTCTTAAGAGAGTCACATATATATTTACAATTAATAAACAGTTCAAAACGCAAATCAAAGTGTAGTTGTGTGCATATTTTATTTCCTCCTTGATAAAATGACTGAAACTGCTCACTTAAAATGTAGTTTCTGCCAGTGGGAGTAATTTTTTTGCAATGGAACATAATAGCCTCTGTTGAGATTTTTGGTTTTCTTTTATAAGTAGGTGACATTCAGTGAGCACTTATGCTAACTAAACTGAACTTCCTGTGGAAAATGAGTGCTCTGCCCCTTTAACTGTCCTCTAATTCAGTTATTGACCTAAATTTATTTTTATTTAGCATTATAGGAAGTCATATCTCTTACGCTCCTCTTTCCCCTTGCCCGCAACCAGCGCCTCCTCCCCCGTCCGGCTCTGGTGGAGGTCTCTTCCAGTTAAAAGGAAGTTCTTCCTCCCCACCATCACCATGTGCTTAGTAATAGGAGATTGTCTGATAGTTGGTTCTTTCTGAAATATTGTAAATGGCTTACGCTTACAATACAAAAGACAGATTCGCCATCTGCCTGCTTTCTCACCTTACTAATTGCATATGAAATCAAGCATACTTGTCTTAATGTGTTTTTCAAAGTTATACAAATGGTGGGATCTTTTTGGAAGTGTCTGCCACATAAACGCAATGGAGGTAACTCTTTTGCTCTTTTGCCTTGGCTCAGCAACATTACTTGAGAGTCTGGATGCTCTATATTTAGACTCAGAATTATGTATTGTTTTTTAATTCCAAAATGGATATGAGTGTTTCGGGCTCCTGCGTGAAGGCCAGTGTTTTCATATGACTCACTGGCTGAGCCTGTCTGCTTCAACATGGTTTCGCCGTGACTCTGTCTGCAGCTCAGTTCCAGCATGTTTCCACTGCTGAGTCTCTATGAGTGCAAGGTTCATCAGCTTAGGAGTGATTGGAATCAAGAAGAGAGAAGAAAATCTGCTGTCCAGGGAATAAGGACCAACTTTTGTAGTATGAATAAGGCCCGAAAGAATGGCTAAAAAGATAATCAAATGTGTGTGTGTGTATATAAATAATCATTTTGGCTATCAACCCAAATGTTACTTTTAATGTCTGAATATCGGCCTACATGTCGGATATTGGCCTATCTGTGACAAAGATGGCATTTAACAATATCAGTGGCCTCATTTATCTGTTTTGTGCAGGCTAAAAATTAAAAAAATAACATTATGAAGACTTTTAAGCGGTCATTTAAAAAAAACAACAAAAAAGACATATTAACGTTGAAATAATAAACACAATTTTCTATTGGTATCCTCCAGAGTTCTGCAATCCATGAATCCCTTATTTATTTATTTTTCTGTACTTGTGTTTGAGAGTTTTAGTAGCCTGTGAACCAGATGAATCTGAGAGCTCCCGTTTCATTTGCTTTGGCAGAATCCCTCTGGCCCCCCTGGGCCAATTACAGCTAACACTGGGCGGGTTTGACATGATGACAGAACATCCCTGCTTCCTTTACTTTTTTCCTCCGTTGCACAGCTCTGTGTCACATGGTTGGGCTCTTTAATTATTTAATTTTTTTTGTGGTAGGTCTGGTAGTTTGACCCGCATCTCCACTAATTTATAGGCTCCAAACAAATTCACCGTTGTCTGGTGGTGCCAAAGAACTGGAGCGTTCCATACTGACTTTCTGAATGTTTGCACACGCTCGATGCAGTTTTCTGGCTAATATTAAAGGTACTTTCGACTTCACCACAGCAGGTGCCTCTGCATGTGTGATTTGACAAAGTTCTTGGGATTCCTTCCCATTTATCCAGGCTTGGGACCAGCACAAGGAGTACACTGACCCCCCCCCCACACACACACACACACACACACACACTTTATGACTACTTGTACTACTATGTAACATTTAACTGAACGGTAGTAGCTGCTATTACACAAATCTTTGTTGGGAAATAGTGCTGAGGGTAGTACCCTCTGAAGGTTCAGTAACTTACAGCGCTAACACTGAGTCAAATCCACTTGTGTTTTCTGCAGCAGTTCTTTTAAACTGCAGCAGGGCAGAAGAACTAGTGGCCGACAATAATTGGGTGGAGCAGGCCGAGAGAATTTACAAGCAACGGGCTGAAGTAGTAGGCCGGGCTTCATTGTCCATTTCTGCAAAGGACGGCAGAGGGGATTTGTGATCATTATGCTTTTTGTGTGTCTGTACTGTGATTTATTTAATCTTCCTTTGGCCCGAGTCCTGCTGTGGGAACATAAATCACGTTGCGCTGGATGAACTTTTAACCCTGAGAAAGTTTCTGGACACCAGTTCATGGGAATGTCTGGTACTTCTGGTGGAAAGACTCACCTATAAATGTCATTTTCAGAGTTTCAGATGCACTGCCCCTGAATCACAAATGCTTAGAGTGACTCACCAACATTAAAGGTTTCTGTGTACATTACTGCTTTTTCCAAAAGTTCTTCCTAAGCTGCTATGTATTTAGTTTGTTGCTTTCTAACAACTTTCCTCCTTTCTTTCTCCTTGTACTCTGGGTTCTGGGTTTCTCATAGAGTTAAAATGGAGGCTATGCCTGCTGGTCACATGTCTGACACACAGGCATGTGCTGAGGCAATGCACATGCATACACACACACACACACACACAGCGGCAGACATGTATGAGCTGCAGAGAGAAGAGGAAGAAGGGCTGAGAGAGAATGAAGAGTCCCCTCCCCCAGCACTGAAGTGCTTTAAGCCTCCCTCTCTCCCTCCTCCCTTCTCTGAAGTGGGTGTGAGCAAGTCGGGGGTGTGCCATATCACATCCACTGCACTGGCTCACATGGTGTAGAGGCATGTGTGTGTGTGTGTGTGTGTGTGTGTGTGTGTGTGTGTGTGGAGGGAGGTGCTGCAGTAGTTGTACATTTTGATGTTGGGTGAGAGCCTTCGAGAAAATACTATATGACAGTTTGATGGGCTTCCTCAGGTCAGATGAAAATAAAAAGACGGATCCTAAGAGGGTAGCGTGTTTTTCTGAAAGGATCTGAAGCAGACACCACCTCCTCTGACAGAATGATAGTAAGGTAGCGTAGCCATTGCCACTAAATGAGCAAAGCCTCTGATCGGCAGCATGACAAAATATTTATCAGCTCTGTGCTTCAGCAGGGATGGTAAAGCTTGGGAGACGACTCTCAGATGATCATCTTCAGGGTGCTGGTGCTGAGCTAGAAGGCTAACAACCAGCGGACTCTGAAAGTCAGTCAGTATAATGGCCCAATTTTCTAGACGAAAGGAGAAAACCACCTTTAACTGTAGATGCCTCTGCCCCTGCTCCCCTCATCATTGGAGCTGCTCTGGCTGCTGAATAAAGCATTTCCTGTCTCAAACTTTTAAATGTTATTCATAATGAATAATTCACATGTGAGGAATTTAGTTTTGGGGGGAAAAATTCTTTGTTTCTTATTTGGACTGAGTGAATTTTCTCTGCTGGAAATTACCACTGTTGCTTTAGAAGAAAAAACAGTTTTTTTTCCTTTTAAACGTAACTTTTTAAACGAAAGAAAAGAAAGCTGTGTTAAAGGGGTGTAAAATGTTCCTGCGTTTTCTATTCGCTGCTAGCTTTGTAAGTTGCGTTTTTCCCGCACATTTGCTCGTTTTAAAATTGCTTTAAAACTTGAGTTAAAAAGGATTTTGCAAGCCACTTCTTGTTAATTTTTAAGCACCCCACACTTATAATACAACTACTGTTTGTCCGTGTCACGTGTGTCATGCTGCAGTTACAGTTGCAGCATGAATTTGTACTTAAACAAGCAAGTGAATGAGCCATTGTCTTCATTTACAGTCATATCTGAAATAAATGCAGCTGCTGTGACTTTTAATGCCAGATCAGGTTTGTATGAAATGTAGCACAAAAACAAGCGGTTTGAATTTAACTTAGCATTTATTTCAGGCTCCCCTTTGTTCCCAAAAAATTGTTTCTTCAACATTTTTATTTTGATGTTTGGGCTTCACTGTGTAACGTGGTGTATGTGCAGGAATTTTCTTGCCGATGCTTGTTTTTTAGAGCTCACCTTAAATCTCACTTTTTTTTAAACACCAGGTTGCATCTCGCAACTTGGTGACATCACAGCCAGCTTGGGAACCAGTCGTGGTCCAGTTCACAGATTACACGTGTGGTGTGGAAATTAAGGGAGGAGTTGCTTAGTTCATTTTTTTCTTCTTTGAGTAAAACTTTGCTCAACGCAATTTTTGCAAATGCACAAAAACATTAAAAATGTTTTTTTTAATGTTTTAAAACAAATCTAGCACCATAGAGTATTTTGAATGAAATGAAATAATTTATTATTAAAATAATAAGGAAGGTAAATGGCAAACTTTGAGAATTTAGAGAATAAACAAGAATATTTAAATTTAGCAGATGATTTGATTGAAGAAAATTATGTATGAAATTACACATCTAAAAAAAAAAAGGTTACAGATGCTAAACAAATGCTGAACAAAGCCCCCAAACCTGAGCTGGGATACTGTATTGATCTACAGAGGAAATTTATTTGAAAGATTATTATTTAATCTTATTTTTTTTCTCAGACCCAATTACTACAAATCTGCTTAGTACCCCAGACAGGCTTGGGTGGGCCCCACTGCATGGTGTAATTTCCACATTGTGGGCATGCAACAGTAGAGACTTTAGTCCAGTTAAACTATGATAATGTGCTGTTTTATCATGCTGAATATTACACTACAGGCAGCAGTAGTAAAGCTGTTTAGATGGATATATTTGAGTCATCCACTCATTGTGACCCGCTCAGCTGGATGAGTGAAGACCTGCCACAGAATTCAAATTCCATCTCAGTATCAATTTAACCCCCAGTTAAACGTTTTTGTCAGCGACGCTGCAGTAACTTCATTTGCTGAGGTCTGAACAGCAGAGCAGAGAGGAGCACAGTGACTCAGTTGGCCCTCTGCTGTTCAAAGCTGCAAACAAGGGGAATGAAATCCAAGGAGGTGAGGCAGGAGTGTGTATGTATAGATGCTATATATGTGTGTATGTGGCCAAGAGACGGGCCCCTTTCCTTGCTGCTTTTCTATAGGCTGCTGTTGGCCCCACCCTGTTCCTCATGGATTCAAAACAAAGCAGAGGTTGACGTCACTCTTACTCACACACACACACACACACACACATTAGACAAAGCAGGAACTCCCCTCCTTTCCTCCCTTCTTCTTCCTTCTCCCCCATTTTGTTTTTGAAGCGGGGAGAGACAGAGGCCAGGCCCCCCCGACCACTTTCCATTCGCTCAGGCCTTAAGAAATGCTACAAAATCCAAACCTTAGTTTTTTAGTTGCATTGCTATAAGATCATTCAGTTTTCTGTGAAGATATGAAAGCCAAGTTGCCTTAAGGGATGAATGACTGGGGAGTGTTTTAAATCTTGGATGAAAAAATGAAAAGAATTTTTTCTTGAAAACAAAAACAATATTTTAACAAATAGAAATTCCTTTAAAGAATTTAACTGATCTACAAAAAGGAGCTCTGTTATCAGTGGACACGTTTACACCACTGATTACAAGCCAAAGTTGACAGAATTTTCTGCACAGTCGTTCTGATGAGTGTAGAGGTCGGTGTAGAATTTGGAGGCTTACTGACGTCTTAAGTGAACAGACAAAATCTTATTTCATTATTTCCGGACAGGGGTGTAATATTGAGGAAAACGAACACCGCTGAACAGCGTTTCACTGTCACAGCAGAACATTAAACAAATGGAAGAAACCAGCCTAAACCAAAAGCCACTTTTACTCATCTTTCCCAAACTCTAGATTATTTTTTTTCCTGCACATTTCCTCCACAGTAAAGAAAGGTGCCAAGTTAAAAATAAATTTCTCCCCTTTTCCTGTACTTCCACGCTGCCCGTTCGACTTCAAACAGGACACAAGGTGCTTTTTTTAGCCTGTTAACTGTTAAAAATGAACCTGTTTATGTGGAAGTAGTGATAGAAATCATTAAGACAGTAGCATGTATAAAAGCACTTTAACATTCCTCTGAAAAGATCAAAACACTAAACTAAAATTCCCACAATTTTTTTTTCCTCAGCCTGCTTGACTTTTTTCGTTAACACTCGTTGAACTGATCACTTTCTGAGCTTTGTGGATCCTGTCAAACCTATTTTTTTCACATTTGACCAGTTAAAATCAAGAACACACAGAGCAAAATGAATCCTGGATTCTTATTAAACTGTGGTATTTCTGAGAGAAGTCTGACTTTCAGCTTCTTCCTTTTAAAACTTCAGACTTTAATTTTCACATGTAATCATCAGCTACAGTGGGGCTGTGTTGTTTTGTGAATCCACCCAATAAAATGAATGAGACGATTTGTAAAGGAAGCTTGGAATTGTTTGTTTTTGTGTCTTCATGTTTGTAAACTATCCAGGGGTTGACTTGAATTTATCTCTAAAAAAAATATTTAAGTTTTGGTCTGGCCTTTTCTGTGTAGGCTGTTTTCCATCACATTAAGGTTGTGGTGAAATTATATCCCTGTTAATTGTTCTAGGAAATAAAACAATTTAAAGATTTTAAAAAATGTTTTTAAACAACCCTGCTGATTTGATTTAGATGTTAACATTCTTCTTGAAGCTTTAACCCGGATTTTTAAAGGTTTTAAAATGATAAAAGAGTGAGAATTTATCTTGAAGTATTCATTTATTCCTGGTAGTTTCCTGTCACCTGGTGATGAGCAACAGTCTGACATGATCAGGTTGTGGAAACAGTTGCCGCTCGCTGTGTTACAGTGATTTGTCGCTGTTCGGTTTTTAGCCTTTATTTGCGGTTGCCGCTGTCCGGCCGCGCGGACAGACCACAGGGCTCCACGCTGAACATGAGAGCGTGGCGCCGCGTTTCCACTTCTGCGCCACATCGCAGCTCCGTGCGTCTGTGGGCTTCGCGCGGCAGCCCGCTGCCTCCAGTGCTGAACTGTCGGGTGTTCGTCACGGAGCTGCTCGTACCTTCCACACCTGCCTGTAGTGCGAACGCGCGCCGCGTGGGTTTACCCGGTGCAGTCGGTCGCTAAAGAGCAAGAAACCGACTCTTCTGGTTCAGAGAGGAAATCGTGTGTCCCTTCCGCACCTAACCCCCACCCGTGAGCACTCGTGGCACACATTCTATAGAGGGCTGTAGCCCCCTCCTCCTCCGCGCGGTGCCCCGCTCCCTTCCCTCGCGCCGCTGTAGTAACTTCCGAGTAGTTTTTACGCACTTTATGAATGGAGGAGGCGCGCTCACGCCGCTCCGCTACGCGGACTGCGCGCGCTGGGGGGAGGTGGAACGCTCGCGCGCCATTGAGTTTGCATCGCGACCTGCGCGTGCTTCTCTCAGTGGTTGAGGAGTAACGTGGGGGGGAGGGGAGCTGGGTGACGTTCACCGCGCGGCCCGGTGCCGGACACCACAGCGGTCACTTAAAGCTCACGTGCACTGCGTGGTTCACAGCGGAACCGAGGAGACCCGCGGCCCGACACGCCGCCCGCGTGAGCCCGTGTTCACGTAACGCCGTACGTGTTTGGCGAATCCTCCGCCGTCACGTGACCGCGCACTCATTGTAGTAAATGGGCGTTGCCGGGCCAAGATGGCCGATTCCCGGCCGTCACATGCGTGCAGTGTGTGCGCGAGGGAGAGAGGCGGCCTCGCGTGGAACGAGCAAACCTGGCTTTAGCACACCTGTCGCGTGGACGGACTGCAGACCGTCCACGGAGACCAAGCGCCATTGTTGTACGTGGTCTCTGGGTTTATTAGAAGCACCGTGAACGCATCATGAAGCCGTAGGCCACACGACCTACGCGCGTGGAGCCCCTCGGTTCTCCCGCGAGCATCACTTTCATATCTTCACTTATTTCTTAAACCTTTACTGGTTTATGTTCAGCTGCATGCGAGAGACAGAGTCCCACGCTTTCCTGTCCCCGGCGTCCTTTCTTAAAGTGGCTGCCGTGGGCCTGGCTGCTCGCTACGTGAAATGGCCATACGATCACAAAATGGCGAGGAGAGGAGGAGGGAGGAGGTTCATTTGGAAGGTTTTACACACCAACAAAAAACGCACTTTTCCTTATTTTCTTCAAAGTTAACTCGTTTTCACGGAGTCAGGCGTGTATGAGGAATGAAAAGGACGGATCTGATCAGCTCCTCAACGTCACATAATTAACCATGAGCTGGCTGCTGTGGGTATTTAACGCTTTCTTTTAAACAGGTCGATCTATTTGCGTAACAGCAGAGGCGGACTCGGTTCTCAAAATGGAGACCCTCGCCTCTCCAAAATGGAGGCCTGCCAGGAGCAGCAGGCGGGGTCAGAGTGGAGAACAGAGCCTGAACTTTGACCCTAGCCTACTGTTGCACCCTCCCCCCCACCCCCCCCTTTAACCTAAATGAATTCCAGAACTGAGGCCTCTCTCTTGCCAACATTATGGCCACGCCATGTTAAATTCTAAGCTCTCACATGCCTTTTTGTCAGTGCGGCAGTCATGCTCCTACACATAAGGGCAGGGGTCTCAAACCTGTGGCTCTGGAGCCACATGCAGCTCTTCTGCCCTGCTTTAGTGGCTTCATGTGGCTTTGCCAAAGACTTGATGACTATGACTATGCTAATGAACAGTTATTGTTAGTGTTTTTTTAATTTTTATTCATTGCTGCACTTAGTAATTCTTTACATTTTGTATTTGTAAAAACATGTAGCTTACAGTTAAAGATAACTTGTAATTTTTGTGTTCAACTCAATGTGGATAACTAGTTCATACCAAAAAGGCTGTCCGTTTCATTTTGCAGCTCCATGTAGATTTTTCTTAACAAAAAATGGCTCTCTTGATGGTAAAGGTTGGTGACCAGATGTTCCTCTTTAAGTGGGACTGCACAGCGTTTTTATGCGTTGTCCCACACCCTGAGACAGCGTCCCACGTTTTGATCGGCTCTGTGGGAGCTTCTTCTGTGAAGTCTGGCTTCTACCCGATGCATGTGAAGAAAGCAGGGAAGGCTTTATTATCGCCGGTGAAGGTTAGCCTGTCTGTTGGGCCAATCAGGTTACAAGTCACCGAAAAGTCACGAGCTGTGTGGATTTCAGTGAATATAATGGACACTACAACCAACACAGTGAAGCAGCAGAAGAGGAATATGTGGCATGAAGTGACGCTGTATGTGTGTGTTTGTCATAATTGGCCAACAATGGTCAGATGTGGCTCAAAAAATGTAGATGGATAAAAATATGATTACCAGACAGAACAGCAGCAGAAATAACCATGAGGACAAACTTAAGCTTCCTTTGATCCTTATTGTATTTACTCAGTGTGAGGGTCGGAAAAGTTGCACTGAAATATAACATATTTGGCCTTTATGCGCTCATCTGGCAACCTGCACGGTTTATTGCACAGTATTTTCAGTTTGAAATTAGATATTAAAATTTCACACCACCTCTCAGCATTGTCCCACGCAAATACCCCACGTTTAGTTTGCTGGGATCTGGTCCCCCTACCTACACATCATGTACTCATATGAGAATGGAAGATAGAATGTTGTATAAGTAAATTGGGAAAAATACTAGTAGGAAAAATAACTTTTTGCTAAAGGTGACAGTAAACACTTGGTAGTATTTTTGCCTGTTACTTAGCCTACTTAATCTGGAAGTCAGAGTATAAAGTAAGGAGTGTATGAGAATGCAGGACAACAGAGGTCAGACCTAACAAAGTACGGATACTTTGTTACTGTACTTAAGTAGAGTTTTCAGGTATCTGTAGTCTAGCTGAGTATTTTTTACTTTTACTCTACATTTTGATAGAAATGTCTCAACTTTAGAATCCTTACATTTTCAAAACAGGCTCGTTACTTTCAGGTGACTGCATTTAAGGGGAGTTACCATCTCACGCCACTGCGCCTTCCCAATATCAAACTGATTTGATCCTAAACAGAGGGAACGATAACAAATAAAAGGGAATCCTTCTGGTGTGGCCATCGCTGGTGCTTATCTCGCATGGCAGATGTACAAGATATAAAGATAAAAGAGCCATTAAACTTTTGTGTAATTTATGAGTCGCTCATGAACAATGCAGGCAACATCAAAAGGAACTTGTTTCCATCTCCTTTGTTGTTCTCTGCTTGTGTTCTTCATCGTAGTTGCTCAAATTGAGTACATTCATGAGAATAACTAATAGAAGTTTAAATAAACTTCCTATCCCTTGTATTATTACTTTTTATATTAATATGACACGATGTTTATTTACCTTTGCATAAAAAATTGCTGCTAGAAATAAACTTCAACGAGCTACTTTTTACTTCTGTGATGTGACACAGCCTGTTTTTTTTCCCATTTACTCAAGTAAAGCAGCAGAATCATTAATTCAATTTCTAACCAGAGGTGAAGTAACAAGGTGCAAAGTCTTCATTACTGTACTTAAGTAGTGTTTTCAGGTATCTGCAATTTCCTTGCACATATATTTTCCAGACACCCTTTTGCTTTTACTCCCTACATTTTAAGACAGCCATCACAGGCTTGTTCCTTTGCGTTTAATGCATTTGAGGGGAGTTGGTGATAATTTGGTGTCAGTAAATGGAGGGAACAATAAAATGTAAAACACAGTCCAGTTGGTGGATCAGTCGTCAGTGTCTAGCACGTGACTGATTAAAAAAAAAAACAGTAAAACATGACTTATGTTTCATTTATGTACTATACTGGTTTTTCTGTTTAAGCAGAGGCCAAGTCGCCCATCTCCAATGTAGGCAACAGCAAATAGAGCCTTTTTTTTTAGCCACTTCTACACAATGGTTGTTCATGCATAGTACACTCTTTAGAATAACTAGTATAAGTCGAAATAAAGTTCCTGTTCCCTTGTATTAATATTACCTTTTATAGTATATTTAGATGACATGAGGTTCAGTTTTTAACACAAATATCTGTATTTCTACTTAAGTAGCTAATGGGTGTACCTCTCTCACCTCTGATTAATGCACACACATATACTGTGCACCTCACTGCCTTTGCAGAAAGCATCTGGACTGTTAGCCTCCTCCCACAAAGCTCACGGTGGACTAACAATTACCACTAAGTAGGTTTATATAGACCAATGAGACTGCAGCCAGCGAGCGAGATGACCTTTCCCCTATAAATCCAGGCCAGCTGAGGAATGATGACGAGTATGATGCGTGGCTGTGGCTCAGGAGGTGGAGTGGGTCGTCTTCAACACAGAAGGTTGGCGGGTCGATCCCCGGGTCCTCCAGCCTACGTGCTGAAGTGTCTCTGGGCAAGACGCTAACCCCAAGTTGCCCCTGATGCATCCACTGGAGTGTGAATGTGTGTGTGACAGTTAAAATGTGCTTAAGGCATAGAATAAAGTGCTGTATGAATGTGTGTGTGAATGGGGGAATGAGGTTTGTAGTAAAAAGCACTTTGAATGCTCAGAGTAGGAAAGTGCTATGTAACCATGACGGGACAACCCTCTCACTGGCTGTTTGTCTCCCTTTCCCTATCCATCTTTTATTTTGTACAATATTGTATTTTCATTTTTTTTTTTAAATTTTAGAATTAGTTGCTGAATGAACAGTGGTATGGTACAGCAACATATGTAGCCGAGCTCAGACTGGCTGACACTGGAATGTAGTTTCCAAATATATTAGTTGTTTTTCGCATTTGAAGATGAGGAGTTTGCACCCCTACTTATTTAGGCGAAAAATCACCAACTAACCTGCTGTGTGTGCCGTGGTTAATTTTACTTTGACATCTATTGGCTGTGACATAAGCTGTCAGACTTCACTAACCCACAGAGAGGGGTACACAGTTTTTTTTTTTTTTT
>VUQH01090559.1:0-30787 GCA_015106775.1 Etroplus canarensis | reverse complement strand
GTGTTACCCTGTTTTTTTTTTTTTTTGCCTTTTGTAATTCAGTGTGGATTTACCCTTTAAAAACACATTTTTCACACTCATGCATTAACACATATTTACAGCTGGTAGCGGACACTCTCTTCCACTCACTGATGTGCTCCGCTCATTATCTAGCGTGGAATCTGTCCTCCAGCTTTATTCTCTCTTACATTAACCCCCATTGCTTTCTCCTCCCTCACCCCTCTTCCCACCACCTCATCTTGCTCAGTTCCCTCCTTCCTTCCTCCTCCCATCTGTGCTGTCTATTTAAAGCTCTCGTGCAGCTAAAGTTACTTCCACTGGAGCTGTCACTCCAGCCCGCAAAGCTGGGGGGGGAGGCTGTGAGGGGAAAACTCCAGGAGAGGCCGTGGAGGAAGGAGAGAGTGCAGAGGACTAGAACAGGATAGGCGAACGAGCCAAGACAGTTGGACGTGGTTTTCACCCTCTACACAAGGAAAATGGAGTGTGGCATTTCATAGTGTTTGTTTGGGTTATTGCTTGAGCAGCATTTTCAGAAAAATTGTGTAGCCTATTCTAGAGGGGGCACCACAAGATCCCTTTATAGTGGAAATGGCCGTGACTTTAGTTTCACTGCAGTTTGTGAGGTTACTGTGTTTGAGTTACTTTACCTCAACTCACTCCTCTGCACAGATGTTCATTCAGTGTCTAATTTACCAGCCAGCTCAGCAGTTTGAAGACCGCTGTATTGGAAAGGTCACTGAGCAGAGCAAGGGTGGTATTCAGCTGATCGGAGGACCTGTACATGTAGGTCTTTGGGTGGCCAGAAAGTTCGTGTGCATATTGGGTCTTGGTGTTAGGTTGTCTCTATCCTCTCGCTCCTCACCATTAGCAATAAAATATTCATCTGTGATTTTTAAGCTGGCCAGATAGCTCTTATAAAATATTAACCCCCTGCACTTCTGTGCTCTTGCGCCAGCAGCCAGCATTTGCTCCCTACTAGGTGACATTTGAGTGTTGTAAGGTTTTGTAATGGTAGCAGGTAATGGCGTCTCTTTATACTACAGTCTCTATTAGTGTTAGGAATGCGCTTTGCCAAACAGTAGCTTCAGATGTGAGCCGAGCCATAAAAAATCCAGTCACACATTTATCTTCTAATGGAAAAGTAAAGCGAGAAGATTTATTCTGAGCTATAAGGTTGTAACCAGTTAGCTCTGTTGCTGTTTAGCATAGAAACTAAAAACGAGGGGAAACGGCTTGCTTGGCTCTGTCCATGACAGTCTCTCATGTTTGGATTAAAAAACAAAGAAATGTGCATAGAAATTGTCAAGCATGCAAACCACATGAAAGAGCACAATGAGCCAGTAAGATATAATGGTGTAGTAAATGACTTGTAGCGGTTTTGATGGGTTAAACTAGGTCAGTGGTTCTCAAACCAGATAACCAGGTAAAATATATGAAGTGAAGCTAAGGCGAATAAATGATGAGAAATGATAAAATTATTGGGTGTGAATTTTTTTTTGTAGCATGGGGCTGGGCTAGGCTAGGCACTAGGCTAACTAGCTGTGATCTCCATCCACATAATTATCATATAGAAGGTAGAATGGTAATTTCAGTCCAGGGTTGTGGGGGGTGCTGGAGCCTATCCTAGCCTATCCATAAGGGTAAAAGGGGGCTACACCCTGGACAGGTCGCCATTACATCACAGGGCCAAAATGGAGAGACAGACAACCATTCACACTCATCAGACCACTTAAGCACCAAGAAGACCAAGCTCGTTTGCGTGAGGGGTGCAGTTTCATTTCTCAGACATCATGGAGGTTTTACGATTTCCGAATCTCAAAAAAGTCCCCAATTTTTCAATGGGCAGAATGTTGGGAGCTAGAGTAAACTAATTAACTGACAGTAGCCAAAATTTCAAAATAAAATTACTGAAAAGAACACAATTCATTAGTTTTCCCCTGATCTTTACATGATGTAAATACTATACAAATTAAGTGCTATCTCCCTTTAGCTTTTTTAGCACCAACTTTTTAGCAGCATGCCATAGTCCAAGTCCAGCATAGCAACAGTCACACCAAAGTTTCTTCAGAAATTGCATAGTTTATTATTTGAGTTATTTTCTTTTCAACTTTAGTAACTTTGCAGGTTCTCGTGTCCGCTCTGACCGTTTCTTACATTCATTTGCTTTATTATATATTGGATAAATCTTGGCATTTTGGTTTTTAGCAGTATAAATGTTTCTCACTTTGATGGAAAATCAAAATTTTAAAAAATAAACATTTTTTTAATATTACATTTGATTGACATGATTCATGTTTGTCAATAATTTTCAACTTTTTGCATAAACCATGATTTAGTGTCCCTGGTTTACACATTTGCCTTACAAGTAAGAGGTCCCTGGTTTGATTCCAGGTGGGAACACAAGCCCCTCTCATCATGGAGGGTTGCATCAGGAAGGGCATCTGGTGTAAAACCTCTGCCAAATTACCAATGTGGATTAATCCACTTTGGTGACTCCTTGAGGAGAATACAAGGGAGCAGCCAAAGGTACATTTACATACATAAACAATGATTTCTTTTTAATTAAGCTGCATGCTAAGTAGTGTTTACTTGGACCACATTTCCACTATAGTATTTAAAAATTTTTCCATCCCATCACAGGCAAAACTGTTACCAGAGCTGATATTTTGAGAGCCAGTCCACTTCCTATTAATCCCAGTTCAGCTGGGGGCAACCCAGAGGGCACTAGCTCGATAGTCCTGAATGAGGAGGGGTGAATGGAGGGTAAATGGATAAAATAATTTAAATAAAAGTGTCCAAATTAAATAAAACAGCACTTATATCCTTTAGTTTTTACCAAATTCACAAGAATTTCTACTCCTCCTACATTATTAATTAGAATTTATTCAAACTTTCACACAGTGATCACCTAATGGATCTTGACTCAAACTGTAGTCAAGGTTGCATTTGTCATTTTATAGGCACTTTTCCATTTTCACAATACTCACTATTCTTAGTATTGGTCTGGAGTATTGATCTAGATTGTAATGTTCACAAAGTGAGTGTTTTCATGTACCACTCTGACATTTATATATGAATGCCATCTTTAGGTTTATTTATGGCATAATGTCGTAAGCTAGGTTCAGGAGTGGTCAAGAAATAGGGCTGTTATCCTGGATCTCCTCGACTTGTCATAGGATTTCAGTTCTCATTATTTTGTGCAATACAGCCGACCAATGACAAGAAAGCCTATCACTTTCTTTCTGTACTTCACATATTACAATCATTTGTGAACTGTGATGAACTGCGAGTCAGATTAGCTACTATAATGTTGATGTTCTGGTTCTTACAACGAAGACCAGTTTTTGTCAATAAAACACGAGCATTCTGGTGATGCATGCTGATTGGATTTGTTAAGGATCTGCATACAAGATTCCGTAATAGAACTAGACATTTGAAGAGTAGTTTAACCACAACAGTAACACACCTGTGAAGCAGCTGGTTGTGGTGGTTAAAGGTGATGCTGTCAGGAGGCTGCTGGTGCAAGCTTCATGTCTGAATTTAAAGTGGTGCATGTTGCAAAGTGGTTTGTGGTGATGTCCCTAATACTCTCAGAAAAGTATTTTACTACAATAGGAACTCCTAAAAAATATGATATTAGAAACGTATTTATTGCCTTGACCCCTTCCATCAAAAACATGAGAAAACAAAACTGTTTATACAAAAAAAAAATGTACAATTTAATGTGACAGCTCCATAGAGTCCCATTTATTTTGGAGTATTTTGCAAGCACCCCTTATAAAATCCAATGTCTAGAGAGATTGGATGGGATTTCTAGAGCATTTAGAAGGTCTTTTGTGTTGCCTATTGCCCTATGACAGGTTGAACAAACCAATAACGTTATGTTTGGCTTTGATCAAAAATCCTAAAAGTTCGAGCAGCAATCTGAACTGTTTTCACTGAGTGACCCCCCCAAACCATTTTTTAAGGGGAAGTTTTGGTAAGTGTTATTTCTATTTGGATATTCCGTAACAGAAATGATGGAATGGTTGGCAGCTGCTAATCACAAAAAATCATGGGTATTTGTGCTCGTTCATGCTAGAGGAGAGGATTTTGGTTGTTTGATGCCTTATCCAGAGCACAGACATCTAAACATTGTCAAAGTTGTTTGAGCTGCAAATCAAAAATGTTTAGGAAGTTTCTTGCGGTAAAGGCATCCCGTGAAGCCGATGCAGCTAATTTTCACTGTGGTCTGGGTACATTTACATAACTCCAGTGGCCACATGCGTCACTGACCTCCTCCAAATGTGGCCATGTTGTGATTATGCCCTACCTGGCCAGTGGGCATATCTGAACATTAAACTGGCTGGAAGCATGTTGTTGTTCATGAAAAAAGCTGGCTTTTGATTTGTTTATTGAGCCGATTATGCTGATTTGTTTAGTCTGGTCAGGAGACGCTGTGGTTTAGCACGCTGATTGTTGGTGAGGTCACTTGAGACCCCTCCAGAAGGCAGCTAGTGCTCAGTATAGTAAAAGTGAGGATAAAAGGCTTTGTGATGTATTGATGCGTGTTTGTGGTGGAGTTGGCACAGTTTCTATGTACTTTTTTCCCTGTTACTGCGAGAGGTAGGCCCGTCCATCTGCATCATCTTAATGTCTATTAAATTCATTATAAGATTTATTTATTTGCAGACTTCAAGAGAACTCTTTCCATGTGTTTAATTCGATGTAACAGATTCCTGAAATCACATCCAGCCACATGGTAAAAATCCTTTCCTACCTGTGTTCAGCTGGGTTTCTTCTACACTAAAGATTCTTCAAATATGTCTCATTAATATCATTGCCTATTTACCTGATTTAGCAAGTAAAAATAGTTGCACCTGCCATCTGGGTTGCATCTGCTCTGCAGGAAGAGATGGCAGTCAAACCTGTCAAAAATGCCTTTTTGTGGCATAGAAAATTCCCACTGGGAGCAGTAAAATACTGTTAAAACACATGCACGCTCATACACATAGCCCCGACTTTGAATGATATTACACTGTGCGTTACATCATGTGTGTTATTACATGAATGTTGACTGCTGGGGACAGTTTTCATCCACTTTTCAGTTTGTAATCTCTCTCTGTCTGAGTTGCTTTCTGATTTAATCAGATTAAAGAAAACACTGTTGCTAACAGCACTGTTACACACTCGGCTTCTCTGAAACTTGGATGTTAGTGTTGTGCTCATTAAGCTACTCAAAACCAAGTGGATGAATGCTGATCTTAATAGGAAAGCCTGTAAAACGTGGAAAGCTTTTGCCAGAGCACTTATACAGGGTAACACAATCAATAAAATTAACGGTGGTGCATTCATGGCCCACCATGCCGAGTGAACGTTGTCCCTTCAATGGCATTTGTTACTACTAACCATAAAAATGTAGGTAAAGCATCTAAGTTTTCCAAAAATTAAAATAAACACGCTCATATCCTTGAAAGAATTATTACATGTCTATCTCCGAATATGAAGATTGAAACTACAAGAATGTACCTTCGACTGCTCCCCTTTCTCCTCAAGGGGTCACCACAGCGGATTAACCCGCACTGGTAATTTGGCAGAGGTTTTACGCCAGATGCCCTTCCTGAGACAACCCTCCATGGTGAGAGGGACTTGTCCCCACCTGAAATTGAAAGAGGAACCTTTCTCTTGTAAGCCAAATGTGTAAACCACTACACTACGGGGGACTCAATTGAAACTACAAGAATAAGTGTTTCATTATGAGTTGAGATTCTAAGCAGTTAACCAACAAAAATAGAATGAATTATTACAGAAAATGCATATACATTTTCTAAAAAAGTAAATAGTTTATCAGTTAAAAAGCTGCTTTTTAGGTGTAAAGTCAGAGGAGTTTTATTACATTTTAAATGTGAAATCTAGCTTTCATTTTCAGTGTCGGAAAAGTACATTTTCCTGTGTTAGACATTTTTATCAATTGTAATTTACCTAACATTCACATAAAATTGATGATTTAATATTTCCATGTAATTTCTAAATACCTGTTCATGAGATTGTGCGTGAAATGCTGTCCTGCAAGAGATGAATATAAACTGTGTAAATTTACAAAAAAGTAGGTAAGCTAATGGAATTTAGAAAACGATAACTGTTTGATCATTATTCACTGGCCTGTATGCACTTTGTTGGCCCTTTTCAGTACATTGCTTTGAATAGTTTGCACTGCTCTCGCTTTCAGTGACTTTTTTATACGTACAAAAAATTAAATATGAGTGCTTTGTGGACGTTCAGTTGCAAAAACTGCCCCTTCAGCTCAAATTTCTGCAAAGACGAATATTCAACGTTGTAAAAGCACAAGAAGAGTTTCAGTATAAGCATAAGGACATTTCTGTCTGACAGCAAGTAAAGTGGTTGAGAGACTTTTGTGATGACTTGGTGAAGACCTTTGTTTTCCCTCTTGCAGTCAGCAGTGGAACTTTTGGTTTGCTTGCTAGCTTGTAGCTTGTGTTAATAACATTTTATAATCTCTCCTTCACACTTGTCTCAACTCGGTACAGTGTGAGGGATTGGTGCATTTGCAGCTTGACGCCATTGGTTATCTGTTTCCAAAATGGTAACTGGACGTAGTGATGTGGGGCCTAGGGGAATGGCAAAAGTAAGAAACTTCAGATTTTCACAGCTCTTTTTTTTACACTTCAGAGTTTAGACATGATAAAACCTGCCAGTTCCTGTTCTTGGCACATGAGCCAGTGCCGTTTTTACTGACATGGTTCGTTTGCCTTGAAGAGTTCACCTGGTGTCTGGGCCCTGATGTACCAGGTTACTGCATTAGTGAGGTGGTGAAATTATTCCCAATTCGCACTTTTTCAGTGAGCAGGTTTACTGTTGTGATTGTGTATTTTACCCCAAACCCTGATCTAACCCATAAACCTAACCAGGTAGTTTTTAGTGCTTAAACCAAACCAGCAGCTTAAAGCATAAGTAAAAAGTACAAAACACAAAGATCCCAGCTGGATAAGAACCAGTTTTTCTGGGCTGATAAAACTGACTTGTGACCTGTCTAAGCTCCTATCATTGACTTTGTAGGTGTGGCCGTTAGCTCTTGGCTGTTGATATTGCTGTGGCTGGTGCAACAGAGTGTCAACACTAAAGGACACCTTCTCCAATAATGGGGAGACACATAGGATCTGACATTATACTACACCTTGGGATCAGAGTCATTTTAAACACGTGGCCATATAAGATTTTTTTACTTTACTGAGAGCTTGTGAACTCAATGCATACAAAGTGTCAACTGGCCATATCAGAATTTGAAAATGTTAATAGATAAAAGACAAGGCATTTCATTTATTTGCTGAGCTACACAGATGTCCTTAGGTGTAGTTGGGGCCCCAGAACTCATAATCCTTTAAAAAACAACACTCCAAGGTCACTTTATACCCTGTACTTCAGTTGATTAGATGGGTTGTGCATGTTACCATTAAGCAAGGGAAGGTTCTTGTTGAATGGAACAATCTGCTTGTGTCAGTGAATGTTGCTGCCACAATTAGTCTTGTATGTGGTGCCTGGTATTGAAGTGTAATCTGCATTTATTTTCATATCTCTGCAGCTCTGCAGTAATAAATTCACTTTCACATCATTAGGTAGAAAGATACATCTTTAAAAAGGTGTTGGAACCTTTCTGCATAACTGCCCTGGTGGTAGACACAATGACATTTTGGAGACGTAGGAGGATACATGAAAATAACTGATAGCCAAAAGTGCAACAGGAATTAAGTGACTAAGTGTAAGACGACACCCTCAACACCCATGGACGTGCCTCACTGTGGTTTGAGGGGCCTCACTGTCTGGTCTGAAGAGCTCTGACCTTTGGCCTTTGACCCCCTAATAGAAGCAAAAGCTTTTTCCTCTCTTTCCTCTCCTCCACCTCCTCCTTGAGGACCTCACTTTTCATTCTCTTGGCTTCTTTTCTTTCTTTCTTCTTCTCTTTCTCTTTAGTCCTTTGTCCTGCTGGGGGCTGGAGCTGAGCATGGATTTAATGCCTTCACAGCTGAGGGAACCTCAACAGCTTCAGCTTTTACATTCAACCTTGGATGTTTTCAAGCTCTATTGAAAATGGGTTTCCATCTTTGCACATCAGTGATGATTCAGGGATGAATGTCTAAGAGCAGATTTCTTGTTTCATTGGTTCAAATTTAATTTAAGCTGAGTATTTTGATAATTTAATCGGTTGCATCCACTTCTACTAATCTTTGCTTTTGTCGTTATACATATATGTACATTTAAGAGCAAGACAGTCTAGTTGAGTTGTAGTAATTAATTGTTTTTACAAAGCTTTGTGTTATACTAATATACCTGATACCTCATTTTGTAGTTCAAATGAAAAAAATCTGAATTTTAGAAAGCATGAGAGCTGATATTTGGGTAAAAAAAATTAAAACTGAAAAGATAACAGATGCGTGATATTGTGCACAAGTAAATGTGAAGCATTTTGTTGTGTTGTCCATCCACCCACCCATCCATCTTCTTTACCCGCCCATTCCTAACTTGTTGCCATGGTTTCAGCCAATGGTGTAGGCTGTTGGTTGGCAGGTGGTGACGGTAGGGGTCAAACAAGTTCAGTGATGGTGGCTTGATGGGGGCTGGGATGCGTTTGTGTGTGGGGGTGATGGCTTGGCATTGGGAGGGATAATGGGGAGTTCATGTGTTGATAAGGTGGAACCTATTTTGGTGGTTTGAAGTTTTTGGTGTTAACGATGGTAGTTACAAATGGTTTAGCGAACAAGCCTGTTAGTTTTATTTGTTTTTTTTTTAATATGCGTTTTGTTGGTTTGGGGGTGGAGATAGCTGATGGGCCAAGCATTGATCGAGGATCAAAGGGCTTTTCCATTTTTGGGGGTGGGCGGTGTTGGGGGATGGGGAATGGGGGATGCCAGGTATTCTATATGTACAAAAGACTATTCATCTGTGCTGGAGCTTCCTGGGGGTTGGGGCGGGGTTTAGTATGGGGGTTGGTTGCTTAAAGCTGTTGATGCTCAGTTGGGGCGGAGCGCGTGGTTCTTAAAGATGGTAAAGATGGGGGACTGCACTGGCTTAATTTTTTACATTCAAGTTATCTAGAAAGGTTTCTGACATCAAAATACTAAACTGCTTTCTTTAATATGAGCATAAAGGTGAAAGCTGTAGGACTAATACAACAGATAGAATAGAACCATCACAGTTAGTCAGATTCTAAAGATTCATTTAGCTCCATCTTAATTTGTGCGATTACACAATGGCACAAATAAAAACAAGGTGGAGACCAATAAAGACGGTACTAAATACTTGGATTGAAAAACAGAATCAAAAACACAGATACAGTAAAAAAAAGCCTTCAGTGCCCATCTTTCTAAATATCCTTGAATCAACTATACCCAAGTATGAGTGTTCTCAAGAAATGAAAACCAAGAAGGTCACAAGGAAAAGGGTGGTGTCACTATGTTGCTAAATGGTGGAGAGAGAGAGAGAGTGTATTCATGCCTGTAGATAAGAACAGATGTGATGAAGAAATCTATATCTGTTCACACTTTAGCACAAAAGCTGGTAAAGATGGGTTTATTGTGGTGGAAGAAAAAAAGTCAGATTGCACTTCTCGCGTTGTGTGTGTGGGTGTTTTCAAAGATTCTGGTTTACTACTCTCCAGCAAGTCAAGCCCCATAATATTTGCCTGTGGCAGTTCGACAGGGTTGTAGGGTAAGGGGCATTGAGGAAGTAGATATCTAAACATGAAGGGAACAAAAGCCAGATACTTTGTCAGTCATATCCAAATCAGAATCCACCCAGCTAGCTGAGAACAAGCTGTTTCCATCAGTTTATCTGGGTTCAGAGAGATAGCAGTACAGATGGTGGAATAATATCTGCATCTCATGGGCAACATGTCGAGGTGATATAGGACATATCTCCATGAGAAAGGCAGAGAATCGCCCAACTGGCTAGCTCAAGGCTGACATGCTCCCAGATGGAGAAGATTCAAAAAGCTTTGTTTCGAAAATGGCGTGCAGGCTTAAAGTTGAGTTTTAAATCTTAGCAGCCAAGCCAATATTGATTCATTGACGAACAAACTAAAACTGTTAATACTTGCAGGATGGAGTTCCAAACCCTCACTGGCCTTGACCAGTGAAGTGTTTCAGTGAAATTGATGTGTTTATTAGCTGGAAGCTTGTTTTAATCCCTGTAGATACCAGTATTGGTCTAACTCAAGATATTTTGTTTTACCCATTCTGTCGTATCCTGACGTAAATTGTTTTCCTTTGATGGAATTTGCTGTCTTTTATGCTCAGATGTGCTAAAAGAAAGGATCTAGCTGTTAAAAATGAAAAAGGCTTAAATCAACACAGTGTGTCCATCTCAAGAGCAAATGTGATACGTGATAAATGAGCTTTTCTGGAGTGCAATAAAGGTGGAACTTATTACTGTTGCCTATAATGATGCATTTACATTCTCTAATGATGCATTTCAAGACATTAGAGACCTCCTGACATGCCTTTAGGCAAATGTGAGCAATACCAGAGTAAAAATTAAGTTTGATTTGATCTTTATTGTAAAATACTTTGAAGAAAGTAAAGGTGGAAGTAATTCAATTGAAATGTTTGATGGATAGCCTTTTGGTGGTTGAAACCCCCTCCACTGACACAGGATGCCTACCCAGGGTCAGGGTTAGGGTCACCAATCCCAAATAGACAAAGACACTTCTATCATGGTTTACAGCTTCCAGCTAAGGCCTTAAGTGTGCAGCTGTAGTCACTACAGATAGCAGGTTGTTCTTGTTGTACTTTACTCAAGTCTGAATAAAGGATGGATGCATAGTTGGTGCCCTCATAATGTCATATCTACATGTGGAGGGAACACTGAAATTCTCGCAGAGCCTTACATCCACTCTCAAGATTCCAGTGGACCCTGGCATACTTATGAATGCTGACCACTTAATGAAATCAACACACAGCTGTTGCTCGGTACAATATGTTGCCTTGTTTTAAAGGTTTCTATTTTTATATGACACAACAACAGCCGTCTTAGGGCTCCTTAAATTTAAAGTAAACAGGTGTTTTCCTGTCTTAAAATATAAGCATAACATGTCCATATATAGTTAATGTAATGAGTCTGTGTTGCCTTACTCAACAGCTAGAGTTTTAGTGTTATTTGTGTTCATTTGATAAACAAGAATGTATTTTGTGCTTAAGCAAATGACACCGCACACAAAATGAATCCTGTTAATTTTTCCTGTGGGGAAGGCAAGAACCTCTTTGGAGGTCACCAAAATTGCTTGTATGCAGGAAAAACGCCAGGTAAAGGTCATACAAAAGAGAAACCTAACCTTTCTCGTGGAGCAAGCACTTGGCGACAAGATGTGTAGTTACAGTGATGACTTGGTCAAAAGTGGTTGGCTCGTGTTCTGTGTTATGTGCCATAGAGCTTGTTTATGAGCTCTTTAATTGAACTAATCACAGCTGATGGTTGGTACACTGTTTTGGTTTAGCGTTTGGCCAAAAGGAAGTGACTTCAAACAGTCCGTCTTCCTCTCTCTGCCTATTTGTCTCTCAGGACACGTTCAGCCTTCATTCAGTGGCCTCTTTTTTTTTTTTTTCCTTCTTACACTCTCTCATCCCTGAGTTTCAACACACGTGTCCTTTTTTAAA
Organism: Etroplus canarensis; assembly: GCA_015106775.1. Classification (NCBI taxonomy): domain Eukaryota; kingdom Metazoa; phylum Chordata; class Actinopteri; order Cichliformes; family Cichlidae; genus Etroplus; species Etroplus canarensis. The sequence continues at coordinate 19,142 of VUQH01090559.1, read as the reverse complement.
CACCAAGAGCCCCATTTCTTTGTCTTCGAAGTTTCAAACATTTTTCTTTCTGTTTGCAGATTTTTTTTAAATTTTTACTGATATCCTCCTCTTCTTCCCTCCACAGGACCAGGAAACTGCAGATCAGAAACATTCCACCTCACCTGCAGTGGGAGGTTAGTTCCTGTTTCCTCTATTTATTATTATTGCTTTCCTTATGTGCATGTACTTTTGGGCAATTGGTAAAGGTGAACAGTGTGTGCAAAATGAGTGCTGACTTTTCTCCAGTCCATACCCAGCATGTCACAAGCTGTGGTGATTGGCAACTGTAACTGTATATTCCCAGCAAATTTGGTTCAGCATATTTTCTATTAATGCCCCCATTTTCTTACAGGAGAAATTTTCAGAGACATTTTCCATTTTGTGCGCAGAGTTCTGGTTGATTAATTAAGGAAAAGAGTCTTGTTGTAGACAGAAGGAAATTTTTGTGATTTTGAATTATTTGTCATGATGTGTTCTGTTGAATCAAACGGATCCCGAGGAGCCCCAATCTCTGTAGATACACGAAATAGACAAAAGCATGTGGCCACACCTCTTAATTACTGTTGTTTCATTCATTCTCTTTGCCACAGGCGTCTAAAATCAAGCACCTGCCTTTACAAACATTTGTGAAAGAATTTTTTTCTGAAGAACTCCAAGAGTTTAAGTGTGTGAAGTTTGTTCCTTCCTAAATATTCCACAATCAACTGTGAGTGGAAAGCAAAGTTGCAAAGTGGAAGCATTTAGGAGCCACAGGAGCTCAGCCATGAAGTGTCAGGCCATGTAAAGTTGCAGAGTAGGGTTGCCAAGTGCTGAGGTAAATAATGCCAGAGGAGGTTTGGAACTCTGCAGAGTGTTGGTGACTTTCACGCACTAACATCAGCACGGAAACTTCATGCTGGGAGCATCATGGCTTGGGTTTCCATGGCTGAGCACCTGTTTGCAAGCCTTACATCACCGAACACAATAACAAGCAGCTGATGGAGCAGTGTAAAGCCCACTGCCACTGGACTGTGCCAGATAAAAAAGTGTGATTCATCCCTACACCGAAAATATTTCCTCTGCTCGAGTCTGTTGTTGGGTTTGGCAAATGTCAGGAGAACGTTACCTGCCTGACTGCACTGTGCCAGCTGGGAAGTTTAGTGAGGGAGGGATAATGCTACAGGGCTGTTTTACCTGGCTGCCTTACTTTCAGTGAAGGGAAATCTCAATGCTTCAGCTTACCAAGACACTTTGAACAGTTCTATGTCCAAATCCCGTCTTTGTGGGAACAGTTTAGGAAGGTTATTTTCTGTTACAGCATAACTGTGACCCAAGGTACAAAGCAAGGTCCATAATTGCTTGGATGGATTAGTTTGGTGTAGAAGAATTGACTGCACCACACAGGGAGGGGGCAACTCCCATTATTAATGTCTATGGAGTTTAGGTGTAATGTGTAGGTGACCCAATACTTTTACCCATACAGTGTATGTTAGTTGGAAGTGAGGAGTGTTAAAACAGACTTGTGAATATAGTGAAAAATAAAGCAGCTTTGTGAATTTGACATTTTTGCAATATTCTGTCATTTAAATAAAAAGTGGGAGGAGGGTGTGGCACTACCAGCTTTAGTGCTACAGTTAATATAATCGCGATGTCAGCATGTGTGGTTATGTAACCACAAAAGACTGCAGTTTAATTAAATAAATAATTGTGTATTAACCTCATAGCACACTCTCCTTTTCTGTCAATTCAACTAATTGCCAAAACTCATACCGTGTAGATGACCAATCAGTCTCTGTTTAGGCAGTGAAATGTGAGCAGAGTTTCGTCATGTGACTATCCGTGGGTAGACCAGGTGATGGAAGATGGATGCCAACCAACAGGCTGACACTGAGAAAATTACTGTGTCTCATTTGGCAATATATTGGATTTAAGCACAGCAACACTGAGCAGAAGGAGGTACTCTGTTAATGAAATCACTACATCGTGTGGCAATACAATAAATTCATACCAGCAGCTGAAACAGCACAGTGAAAAGTCCAGTGAATACATGGCCCTGAAAGCCCAGGCTAATAAAGACATCACTGAAAGGCAGCCTGAAAGCCAGACACTCGATTTTATATTACACACTGATAAATGCCCATATTTTTAATGGAATGAAAATTTGTATTCTTATTCGTTCTTCTACTTATTGTACGTAGTTGCTTTTTGAAAGTAAAACATAGTTTTAGATATGCCTTTATTTTGAAATTTTTTTAATTATTTTTTTTATTTTGTAAGATATTAAGTGTTTTTGAGATCACTGAGAAGTTTTCAGATTTTTTTTTTTTTTTACAGGTTTGTACAAGTGTGTTTGACTTCAGAAATACACATTTCAAAATTATCTGTAATTTGTGATATATATATATTTAAATTAATACCAAGCAACTTGTGCAGCCCTAATTGTCTCAGAAGTGACAGTCTCTGGCAGCCACATCAAGCAATTGGCAGCTGTTTCATTAGTTGTAGATTGTGGAGTATCTGACATGACCCCACGCTGATAGTCCAAACTGGATCAGTGCCCCCAGTACAAGGAGGTTTGGATGTTAAAGCCTATTATACCATCCAGGCTAGCCTCACTGCAAATATTTGCAACACTTGATGCATGTGTGTGTTTGTGTGCGTGGTGGCGGGGTGTTTATGGGTCATATTTGCCTTTGCTTCAGTGGTGAATCACAGGGCAGAAACTGCAAATGCAAAGTGAGGAGGACTTAAAGCAAAAAAAAGAAAAATTACCCAGAAGCCTTTCAGGCCTTTCAGGCAAAGCTGCTCATTGCAGTGCAGCTGCAAATGATTCTGATTCCAGCCTAGAGATAAGAATTGAAAACGAACTATTAAGCATGCATTGATTAGTGTATGAGCTAACTGTTGTAAGCTTTAACCTATTGATTATCAGTTCTTAAATAGATTAGTTGTGCTGCCATTTAGCTGAATGTTTAATATCAGCTCCAGCTGGAGAACCTTTGTGGATGGTGAGCATGAGGAAGTGGTTACAAGAAATTTTTCACACCTCATGGAGTACACTACAATACATCTCTGTAGCAGAAGAGCTTATTTAAACCCTGCACTGTTCGCTACACTTTACACCCTGTGTATACTGAACCAGTTTATCTGACATTTCCTGTGCTGGTTTTCTACTACATTTAGAAAGCAATTTTATTCTATTTTGCTTTATTGTATTATATTGAGCTTTTTACTGAGTATTTTATTAGATTTTATTTGGATTTTTCTCCTTTTTTATCAAGAAACTTCTTTTCTTATTAATTTAATTGAGTGCCTTTCTACTTCAGTAATTGTGTTTTATGAGTGGATTTTCTTTTGCTATAATAAATTTTAGTTATTTTTATGTTTTGATTGATTGTATTTACTGTTCTGGGTGCTGTAACACATGAATTACCCAACTGCTGGGATACATAAAGCATATCTTATCTTTATTTTATCTTAGGAGCAGATCACTGAACTGTGTGTGTGTGTGTGTATGCACTGCAGTTAAACACAACAGCTCAAACTGCACAACATGATTCCGTACAATTGCAGGTGAGGTTCAAGGTTTACCTCACAATTATCATGCTCAAAAAACCAAAAATCAGCTCATTCTAATGATATTTTTTAACATCTATATGATTAAGAACAAAAAACAAAAATTCTATGAGCAGAATTTATTGCATTTTGGCAAATTAATTAAACTCAAAATACACGTAGATGGTGAAAGTCTGCAACCATAACTGTACAAAAGTAGACAGAACAGTGACAATTATAGTGCAGCTCTGACATGACATTTCATTTTTAAATGTTATGGTTATTGTCAGGAGAGCATTATCATGACATTCCTAATCTGAAGTTTTAATGAAAATAAAATGAACTCTTAAGTAAAATTTAAGCCTCTGTTTTTAAACCAACATGAATGAGAAGTGTTTCAAAAATGTTCAGATAATGTGAAATAAATAAATAAATTACCGTGCAGTTCATGGACAAGTGAGCAAACTGAAGTTCTGATCTTATGTTTTTAAATGCAGAAATGTGACGGCATTACCTTGATTTATTACTTTGATTTGTTAAGTCACAAGAACACAGGGTCCCCTCATATCGATCTTGCATTACTGGTTTTCACATCAAATTCTGCAGCTCTGATGGGGCAGGACAACATCTATCTCCCTTAATGGTAACGAATGGGGTCCGACAAGGTGGGATACAGTCTCCTGTTCTCTTTAATTTGTATGTGGATGATCTTTCTAAAACCTCAAACAAGCAGAATACTGGGTTCATGAAGGAGGACAGCCTTAATTATTCTATATCTGGTGTATGCTGATGATTTAGTTGTGCTGTGTCCATGAAGTGCTGGCCTGCAGCAGCTGCTTAGGGTCTGCTCCAGTTATGGGTTGTGATATGATATCAAATTTAACTCTAAAAAGAGTATAATATGATTGCTCGAATCAAGGATGATTGGAAGCAAATTTTTCTCTCATTCTGTTTGGGAGATGAAGTGTTAAATGTGGTAACCAAGTCTGATATTTAGGTCACATCGTTAGGAATGATCTCTGTGATGATGATGAGCAGCAATGTTGTAAACTGTATGCAAATATGCTTACTCGTAAATTTGATGTGTACAGATGATGATCTAATTACACCACATATTGTGCTTCACTTTAGACAGCGCGTGTGGTGTAATTGCAGTAAAGGAAAAATGAAAAAACTTCAGCTGGTGTATAATGATGTATTCAGAATTGTTCTTAAGTTTCTGAGACAGACAAGTGCAAGTCAAGCGTTTATAACTAGTTATGTTCCTACATTTCATGCTGTGCCGAGAAATTTTATGCATAAATTAATATGTCGGTTAATTATTCTAAAAGTGCGATCATGAAGGCTTTAACTGAACCTACTCTAAGTGACACAAGATATTCCTCTTTTGTCTGGAAACACTAGAACAAATGCTTACTTGTGCTGTAATCACTGAAGATTACATTTTTGTGGTGTCCTTTTTTTAACCATTTTTTGTATTGTTTTTTCGTTTTCTTTTTTCCTTTCTTTTATTTTGAGATAGATTATGGTGTCTGAAGTAAAGTTTTTAATTGAATTTATGCATAAAATGGGGCTTTAAAGGGTGCAAAATCATGTGGCTACCAGTTGTCCCACCTAATTTTTTTGTGGTCAGTTTACAGAAGCAAGCTGTCAGAAACTTTATCTAATTTCAAAAACGAGCCTTGACTTCAGTTTGCGGGTCCATTTAACCTAAAAACAGGACTTGGAAAAGATTTTTAGATTCTCCTCCATTACACAGTACGACCAGGAGACGTCTGATTGGTTCCAAAGCGATTCAGCAGGATGATAATGAGCTGAAACATACAATCAAACAGTCGTCAGAAGACTCCAGAAAATATATTTATGTATCCATCAGAGTCCAGAAAATTTAGGTTTGTGTTATTTTCCTTTTAATACACAGATTTTCTGTTGCTCGTTGACCAAATAATTGTTACCATTAATAAAACACAGGCCACAACATCAAAACTATTAGACACATATGTAGAAAATTCTAATTGGAGAAGGGGACAAAAAGAATTGTTGCCACTTCTTAAACAAAAGAAGAAGGTAAAGTGCTGTGACAAAACAGAAGATGATCTCTTAGGACAAAAGTACAGTTTGGAACAGTAGATCTTTCTCTGGCATGTTTAGCTGATCTACTCACCTCACTTAAATCTGTTAATTCATCGAATGAGACAAAAATGTGGAAGGATCAATATGTTCCATACATGTGGTGTGGAACTCTGTGTATTATCATTGTTTTTGCGAGGGCGTGGCACACAGTCTGCCTCTTCTGGCAAGCAAGCGCCTGTGGGAGTGGCTGTGTGTGTGTGTGTGTGTGAGTGTGTGTGCCAGATGATTATGAGCCAGGTTTCTCCATTTTCTGCTGCCTGTGTCCACAGGAGGGCGACGTCTCTCCGCAAAGCTGACTCAGAGATGCAATTTAGATGACTTACACCAGTCCTAATGAGCATCCAGATCAAACAGAAGCACAGCATTTACCGCAAAGTAAAAGATTTTGAGGTCAGGCACTGGTAATAATTGTCACATCATAATGTGTCATCAATGGTAAACGGTAAATCTGGAAGTATATTATGTTGGATATTGTGTTAATTCATCTTAGTGGTGACTTTCAGAGGAAAAAAATGAATCAGACTGTTTTTTTTATCTTGGTAAATGCACAACTTTAATTTGTCTTATTTGTGCGTGTCTTTCTCTTAATTAACTCCTAAATTTTGTCCTCAGTGTTGTGCACACACAAGCAAAGTAACACCTTTAACGCTGGAATCATCCTGTCACAACTCAGCCTTAGCCTGTCCTTGTCCAGCTGCTAAAAAGAAAAAAACATACAAAAAGAATAAAAGCTCGGATTCAGAAACTTAAAATGACCAGATTTTGGGAACGTTGCCTGGTGGTGGGAGTTGCTTTTCAAACTCCTCAGTTATGATGACTGATGTGTGTCTGAGGCTGTATTTATATTTTGTTATTGTCAGTGTGGTGCTAAATATAGATTCCACTAATTTGATATGATAATCTGATTCTCTGGTGGCTTAATTTTATTCCTGCTTCAGTTGTTGTTTTCCACTGAATTTTTACTTTTTTATCTTTATTTGTATATTTTGCCCCTTACTAATTTAACATTTTAATCACAATCCTACATTTCACACAAATTCAAAAACAAATTTTTGGTCAGAGAATGATCAGCCCTTGTCAGTTTGGCTTTTCTAATTTCCTGGCCTGTGTCCTCCTGAGCTGGCTCTTTAGGCCATCTTTTTGGCTCCTGTTCTCCGTGGGTTTGAAACAAGTCGAAGTCCGGGATGTTATAATGCTTTACTTTGGATCTCAAAGGGGTGATGTAAAGTTCTGTTCATGCACAGTCCAAGTTCTGCCAATGAAACGTACTTATTTCATCACCAAGAGGAGGTGGATTGAAGCATTTGCATCTTTGTGTGGCTTCAGCAAATACATAAATTATCACAACTCCTACCAGCAGTTATTTAAGCATATCTACATATATGTTTCTGTGTGGGTGTTATTGTATAATATGTATAATTACAGCATGGTGGTACAGTGGTTAACACTGTTGCCTCACTGCAAGAAGGTTAATGGTTTAAACCCTGACCTGGCTTGTGTAGTGTGGAGTCTGTGTTCTTCTTGCGCCAGTGTTGGTTTCCTCTGAGTACTCTAGATTCCTCCCACAGTCCAAAGATATGCAAGCTGGGTTAAATTGTGAGTCTGAATTGGCCAGAGATAAGAGGTACATTAAGTGCTTGAAGTGTATAGAACAAAGTGCTGTATGAATATATAATATATATCATAGTCTAAAGTAATTTGAGTCACTAAGATTAGAGAAGCACTATATAAAATGTGAGTACATAATATTTGTTTTTATTTTTAAATATAAAAAAGTTGTGCTTACACATTTTTTAAAAATAGAAATGCCACTTCTGTGTATTGCTGCTAGCTGCAGAGGCCGTTGATATCCATAGTTTTTGCTGCGTGACCTGACACTTTGTTTTTTCTCTGTTTGCATCAGGTGCTGGATGGTCTGTTGGCCCAGTGTGGAACCGTAGAAAACTGTGAACAAGGTGAGACCTCACAGAACTTAAAGCACATTTTATTTCATTACATTTGTTTTCTGGCTTGTTGTCTCATTTTCTGCTATTTAAAGTATGTGGCAGGTAAAAGGGCTGCTTCCCCTTTGTGCAGTTTTGTGGCTACAGCATGGCACTCTGCTGGCACCTAGTGGTAACATGGTGGTAGCTGCAACTTAGCTGAGATGGTTTTTGGTGAAAGTTGACCACCCAACAGGATAGTCTCGCTCAGTGACACACAGACTGTGAAGTGACATCAATTGACTAAGCTGATTATTAAAGGAACAGAGGAGAATGCTGAGAGGTTGTGCTTCCAGGCAGATGTTTGGGTCTGATTTTTCCCCAATGAGTTGATAGGAGTGATAGGACCAAAATAACAAAAGACCTGGGCTGTTTGATTTATTTTATATGTTTTCTAGCAGTTCATCTGCTGGTTAGTAACACTGTGATTTGGTAGAAAATGGTCATCACTGTTTTCTAAAGCTCAAGGAAATCTGAACAATGAGCCAATGCTCAAAAGAATCCGAATCAGAATACTTTATTAATCCCCCGGGGGAAATGGGATTAATTGAAAAGGGCAAATGAAAGCAACAGATTGTCACAATGTCGAAGGGTAATGCGTGATGATCAGATTAGTGGCTTTCAAGACAAAACACCAACGTGGAAAAATGCTGTTCTATTGACTAATCAGTCAAGTCACTGCTTCAGGTGCCTTTTTGGCTGAATAAAAAAGTGGGCAATGCAGCAGCACAAGTGTTTTTTTTACATTTTTTTATTGATAATTTGCTTCTAATCAGCTCTGTTGTGGTGCTGTTCAGTGATGTTGCAACATTAATATTCCAGTCCCTGAAAACAGCTAACAAAACTCTATAAAGATATTCACATTGCTGATGCAGAAGTCCGGTAAAAGCCCCTCCACAAGATTTAAACCTTTGCTTCCTCACTGCTTGCATCCTCAGACACACTTGATACAGTAGGGCAGACCTAGCCATCAGTTGCTGGAGCCAGGGTAGATACCTCTTTGTTTTGAAGAAAACTATCAGAGATGGTTCAGACATCACAGCTGAGGTCCATGGGGCAGAACCAGATCACATAACCCACCAGTTCTGAGAGTGCACCAGGGTTGGTAGACAGATGAATATTAATCACTGATTCAATTTGAGCCTCCACCAGACTGCATGCTATCGATCCAGAAGCCTTAGAGAATAGAATGGAAGGAAAAAGCTCGGCAACTCTTTTTCTGCATTAACTGGTTGTAAAATGTGCTCTGATCTTCATTTTCTGTAAGTTACATGTGCAGATGAACACAATGAGTACAGTATATACTTTTTATCTGTATTACCCTTTATTACCCATTCTTGTTGTTGTATATTACCATTTTTTAAAGACAAGATACACTTTATTCATCCCAAACATTCAGAAATGACACTTTAATGGCCGTGAGTATAATATTCAGGTCGTAGAAACACACGTCATGAGTTATATCATTTTTCTGTCACAAACAGTGCAGTTCCTCCACGTTTCTCCTTACCACTCAAATTAGCATTCCTGTCCACCTAAAACCTCCTGAAACCAGGCATGATCACACTCTGGTCCGGGAAGTGTGAGTGCAGCTGCATCTCCATGAAACACATCAAGCTACACCCACCATGGTGTTAATCAGCTCACCGAGTTCATCCATCTTGTTGTCTGAACAACGCAAATTCCCCAAGATGACCGCTCTAACAGCTCTGAAACGCTGCTGTCTACTTTGTAGCACCTTTGGGATCTCAGGTCCTGCTCTGACCAGTAGAGCTGCCAGCATGATCAGCTGGTGAAGATTCTGTTACCAGGAGTGTAATGTGAAGGAAAAACCTAAGAAGGCTTGTAAGACTTGATTGGATAAGACTGGCAGGACAAAAGAGAGCCATTTCATCTTCGCGTAAGACACAACGAGCAAGGTGTGAGAAAGCCATTAAAATAAAAAAATGAAAAAACAGCAGTGGGACCTGCTGTAGCAGGATGCCAACAAGTAAAAAAAAAAAAAAAAAGATATTTATTATAAAAATAACTGAGCAAGGTTTTCAATTTTCTTTAACGTATCACCAACACATAATTAATATGACACAGCTGATAAATATCAGCCAGCAACATCAGTAAATAGTCATTTAGCAGGGCAAATTTTTGCCAATTTGTCGGTGCATCCCTGTCACGCGTTTTAGGTTCCAAATCAAACCAGTGGGATTTTGTAGCTAGATGTGTAGGCAGCGGTCCACATCTGCGACATCCAATAACTGTGCTTGATGACGGTTTGATATATAACCATTTAGTCACAATACAGAAAAGGGTTCAGCAACCTCTCTTCTAAACTGATCTGCTTTGGAGTGGAGCTCTTTTTTTAGAGAACAGTTACTTATTGTGAACTGCTGTTTAAAGTGAGGAGGAAAAGCCAAAGACCATTTGTGGAGCTTAATGTCGACCACGCCGTTAAAGTGGTCACATGAGATTATCAATGACCTGTCGTGTGTCCACCATGATGAATGTGTTTTCCATGTTTATTTGAACAGGTGCAGAACAGGAGGGGGTTACGTTGTGTGTTGATCAAAGCACTCACATTTTCACGCTTTGTGCCTTTGTTGTGTTAGACACAGTGTGCAGGGTTACAGATAGATCCAATGCCCAAATCTGGAATTAAATAAACACACCAACAAACATAATAAATAATTTCAAAAATATCTGAGTTAGTTTTTTTTATACACACATTTATATTTCAGCTGTGAAGGAACAATTAAAGTTTGTTTCCAAATGTTTTTTGTGCGTGTGAAACTTGTTAGAAAAGTCTATTGGAATGCAGTTAAGTCAGTGTGATTCTGTCTACATGTGGTGGGTGGATACCGTGTGGATCTGACTATAGACAGACAAATATCTGTGTTGATCCAGAACTCAATGCCACTGATCACACCCACAGTAAATATTTCACTGATTACACTTGAAAGGCAAGTCTTTTTTATGACAAAAGCACAGGTGGGCTCTGGAACTCTGGTGTGTGTGTGTGTGAGATGAAACAGTTCCCATCTCAGTCAGCAGCAGCAGCAGCTCACTGTGTGGTACCTGTTAATAAAAAAGATGAGATTTATTTAGAGTCTTCCTTTCTTTTCTTTCTTTCAGTCAACACAGACAGTGAGACTGCAGTGGTTAATGTTACATATGCATCCCGGGAGCATGCCAGGCAGTAAGTTACTTTGTCTTAATATCTTTTCATCTCCCTTTCTTCTCAGTCTTTTTTAAATTCGGCATATTGTAGGTGCCTTTTAATTCTATTCTTTAAGTTTTTGACGTTTGTGTATTTATCCCTGTTTAAATCATGACTTTGTGCAGCATGTGTTGCAACACTTCTGCCGTCCCACTCTGGAGAATTTATTTAAAAGCTAACAATCAAATTTGCATTAAAATTGTAGTTTATCACGTTTATGAAATGCCGACAGAACTTTAGTGAAATTTACTCTACATACAGTACATGCCACCTCGTGGTAATGTATAAGAACGAAAACTTGACTCGTGCGCTTGCGACTCTTGGTAGTGGAAGACCTACTTCCATCATTTAAGTAAAAATGAAAGTATTGGCTTATACAGATGATTTCCAAATTAAAAGTATTACATTTGGTTTTATGCAAGTAAAGGTATAAAATTATTAGAAGCTAAAGCTGCCCATCATAGTAAGGTTTTTTAAATTACCATTTTCAGCAGTTAGGACCAACATTAAATACGGATGTGTAGTTTATTCTATAATACAAGTCATGTTTAACAAGTTTGTTATAGGTTTTGCATATAAATACAAAACACACTAAATTATATTTGCTTGATGAAAAGTGCAATATTAACCTTTGAAAGGTAGTACACTGGAAGTTTAAACTAACATACTCTTGGGAAGTACTAGCAGTGTTAAACATAATGAACTTGTGCATTTTCTTTTGAAAATAGTAGTGCTTAGTATACCAGGACATTTGGATTATATATACTTTATACTAATATTGTGTGTTGTATAGCCTTCCTTTACCAAGTTAATAGTGTTAGTGTGATATTAAGTATTATCATGTAATCATGGCAGTGATTCTAACTAAAATCTAGAGCAACAAATCTGCATAAATGTGCAACAATGTTCAGATGCTTTCAGCGAATAGATTAACAAAGTGCTGCATATGCTGTGCCTCGTCAGAGCCATCCAGAAGCTGAATGGATACCAGTTTGAGAACAATGCCCTGCGCGTCTCCTACATCCCCGACGAAACCTCTGAACTGGAGGGAGGCCAGCGGGGACCTGATAATGGCCGGCGACCTGGCTATGGGCCCCGTGGCGGACCTCGCGGTGGGTCCCCGAGCTCCGGGATGCCCTCCAAACCGCCGCATGCTGACATCCCTCTGAGACTGCTGGTGCCCACGCAGTATGTTGGAGCCATCATCGGCAAGGAGGGAGCCACCATTCGTAACATCACTAAGCAGACACAGAGCAAGTGGGTGACACTTTATTTATTCAACATTTAATGTGTGTACTGTTGCTCTATATTCTGTATGCATCTAACTTGTTATGCCCATTATGAGATGGGCCTTTAAAGTACTTATTTATGTCCAATCAAATTTAAGCATACTTAAACCATATTTGGTGCCATCTTCCATTAGTATAACTGATGATTACAGTCACTTGATGCGTTGTTATCAGGAAGCCTAATACAGTGAGCTCAAGAAGTCCTCTGCAGACGTTTCCCCCAAGAATATGTAGATAAACAACAAAACAAGAATTCCACTGCTTAAAAAAAAAAACCCCAAACGCAACAATCAAAAAGAGTCCACTCCTCCATAAAAGCAAATGTACCAAGCAACTCAATCACATCCAAAATCTGCAGTGTTTACATTAACTGCTGACTTTCATTCTTCATCTAGTACAGTGGTCAAAGGTGGTCCCAAACACCCCTATTTGTCTTTCAATATACTATATACAGTCATGTAAAAAAGAGTTTTCATAGGACTCTATGCAGTCCTGTTGAAAACCAAGTACACCCTTACTGCTTCCATTAGGATTAAGAGGTGAAGTAGCAGCCTGGTTGCTGCTAATCAGATGCTCAGAGAAGCTGCAGTAAAACCCAAAAGCTACAGTCACCCCACTGGCCTATTTCCTATTGTTTGCATTATAACCTGCAATTTAAATGGATTTTTTTATTTCATCCAAAAATTTTACTTGAATGTTAAAAAAAAAACCTTGAGTAAAAACCCAAAAAGTGATGCAAGAATATATATATATATATTCACCACCTCCAAAGTCAGTCATTTCTAGAACCACCTTTTACAACTGAAAATCTCTTAAACAGAATGCTTAGGGTCATTGTCCTGCAGGAAGGTGAACCTTCATCCAGTCTCAAATCCCTGGAAAAGCGAAACAGGTTTTCCTCAAGAACTTCCCTGCATTTAGCACCATCCATCATGGTTTTAATTCTGACCGGTTTCCCAGCCCCTGCTGATACTGCCACCACCATACTGTGGAGCTGGTGTGCTTGGGGTGATGAGAGGTGTTGGGTTGGTGCCAGGTGTAGCATTTTTCCATGATGGCCAAAAAGTTCAATTTTAGTCTCATCTGACCAGAGAACCTTCTTCCATGTGTTTGGTGAATCTCCCACATGCCTTTTTGCAAACTCTAAACTTGCCTCCTTAATATTTTCTGTAAACAACAGCTTTTTTCTGACCACTTCTCTGTAAAATCCAGCTCTGTGGAGTGTACGACTTATAGCGGTCCTAATGACAAATACACCCGTCTCTGCTGTGGAGCTTTCAAGCTCCTTCAGGGTGGTCTCGCTGTTGCCTCTCTGCCCTCCTTGCCCAGTGTGTGTTTTGGTTGACAGCCCTCTGTAGGCAGGTTTGTTGTGATGTCATCCTCTTTCCATTTTGTGATGATGAATTTAATGGTGCTCTGTGGGATTTTCAGATATTTTTTTTATAACCCAACCCTGATTTGTACTTCTCCACAACTTTGTCCCTGACCTGTCTGAGGAGCTCCTTGGTCTTCATGGTGTGGTTTGCTTGCTTCCTCTTGATTAGTAGTGTTGCAGACTCTGGGGCCTTTCAGAACAGGTGTATATAATACTTGGATCATGTGACACTTAGACTGCACACAGGTGGGCTGTATTTACTAATTATATGACCTCTGAAGGTAACTGGTAACACCTGATCTGATTTAGGGGCTTCATAGCAAAAGGGGGGTGAATACATATGCACACACAAGTTTTTATTGTAATGATTTAACTTAGCAGGAGTTGCATATTGTTTTTATTTGATGAATTATGGTGCGTTCATCTGAGGCGCGTGTTCACCTCACACTATGAGCTCTAGCATGAACTGATTTCCAAATCTTTGCTAGGATTTCAGTTTCAGGGTTTGAGCTTTTGATGTGAACTTTGATAAACAGGATGCAAACAATTAAAATCTAATTTGAAGCCTGTCATCATTATTTCAGCAGGCATTAGCAGAGGTCTAGTAAGTGAATTATCCTGACGTCCTGTACGAAACTCATCAGGTGTCCATATTGTAAAAAATTCTCATATTGAATTTATGCCTCGATTCTTTATTGAGGATAAAAACATCAAACTTTGGAGGATATAGGTGTTGAATCTTCTCAAAACCGTTAGAAGGCCAATTTTTAAAACGTGCGCACTCTTCCTGGGGAGAAAAACTGTTACCCTACACTGGGCTGTATTGAGACAAAAATTCTAATTCTTTAAAAATTATTATTTTATGCCAGATTTTAATATGGTTAACAATTGCATTACCAGTCAGCTTTTTCAGAGTTTTACCTATTTCAGAATATAAATGCACGGGACGACTACGGAATCCCATGTGTGCCCAAAGGGGAATACCATTTGTTGAAAAATAAAACATAGATCTTTTATTACTTTTTAAAAAAAAAATTAAGGCAGCACAGTGGTGTGGTGGTTAGCACTGCTGGCACAGCAAAAGGTTCTGGGTTCAAATCCAACAGCTGGCCAGCTTGGGCCCCTCAGTGTGGAGTTTGCGTTTTCCCCACGTGCTTGTGTGGGTTCTGTCCTAGTAGAAATGCAAAGGGGTTAGGTCAATCAGTGATTCTAAATTGAGATTTTAATGGTTATCTGTCTCTCTGTGTTGACCCTGTAATGGACTGGTGAGCTGTCCAGGGTGAACCCCACCTTTTCCCCCATGATAGCAGGGACAGGCTCCAGCACTCCCTGCGGTCCTGAACTGGATAGCATTAAAAGATGGGTAAATACTTTACTGTCCCAAAGGGGAAATTTGTACTCTGCAAATTTAGACCCATCAACACATATGGGTAGAAAACACCAGCAGAAACAGACTGATTAAAAAAATGCACCCCAAACAAAAAAAAGGACATCACTCAGAGTTGTTTTGAGCTGTGCTGCAGTGGAACATATGCAGCCTCAACATATTTTAGTTTAAAGCAGTGAATGCCTGGGCTGCTGCCAGAGTGTTGTCACAGGAAGATAATGCTAATATATAGATATATATAGATAATGCTAAATAGGCCTCAGCCATGCAGCCCAATAATACAACAATAAGTCTGGACATTTTAGCCTCTCTCATAGGCATATTAATAAATGTATTGCACCCCTCAGAAGCATCTTAATAAATTTATTGCAATCTTTTCTGCTGCTGCAGGATTGACGTACACCGCAAGGAGAACGCAGGTGCTGCAGAGAAGCCCATCAGCATCCATTCAACCCCTGAGGGCTGCTCAGCTGCCTGTCGCATGATCCTGGACATCATGCATCAGGAGGCCAAAGACACTAAGACGTAGGCTATCACAAACATCCAGCATGTTAATTTTGCCCAACTAATGTTGGATAGCATGATCCCAGAGCTGAAAGAGGGACTTTATAACAGCAAACATTCAGTAATGAGCAGTAATGATCTGTTTGCAGTGCTGATGAAGTCCCACTGAAGATTATGGCTCACAACAACTTTGTCGGCCGCCTGATCGGAAAGGAGGGACGCAACCTGAAAAAAATCGAGCAGGACACGGATACCAAGATCACCATTTCCCCGTAAGATATGCATATTGAGTTTCAAAGAGCTTGTGTATTGGCTTAAGTGGACATTTTAGTGATTTAAGGCATAGAAAAATATGACACAGGTTACATATTCAAGTTTTTAACATGCTCAGTGACACTCCAGCTCAACTGACCCACAAGGGAGCTAAATTTGTTGTCAAGCCTTATGTATCATTAACCAGTCCATGTGTACTGTGTGCAGTCTCCAGGACCTGACACTGTATAATCCCGAGAGAACCATCACAGTCAAAGGCTCTATTGAAGCCTGCTGTCAGGCTGAGGTGGAGATCATGAAGAAGGTCAGAGAGGCCTATGAAAATGACATTGCAGCTATGAATGTGAGTGCACACACACACACACAGCCTCAACTTTGACCCAGGGCTGCAGCCCGACGCAAGAACGCATTGTGCTCTCCTTCATCTGTGTGTATTCAGAGATTTTTGCACTCTCCCTCTCTAAAGCAACAGACTCACCTGATCCCTGGAGTTAACCTGGGTGCTCTAGGTATCTTCCCCTCTTCCTCCAATATGCCCCCACCATTGCCTGGAAATGCAGTTGGTGGTTCCCCCTACGGCTGCTTTGGGGTAAGAATACCTACCTTGAGGGAACAACTCAGGTTGTCTTTCTTTTGCTTAGCTCATTTGAATAGCTCCTTTCTTTTTGATTTTCTGTTTAATACAGTCTTGCTATAAAGTTAACTGAGTGACTTTTTTTTTTTCCTCCATAGGCCCCAGAGCAGGAGACGGTCCATGTGTACATACCAGCACAGGCAGTGGGAGCCATCATTGGAAAGAAAGGACAGCACATCAAGCAGCTGAGCCGCTTTGCTGGGGCCTCCATCAAGGTAAAAATTTCAAGCATAAAAAAACTTCAGTGCATCCTTTGCATGGTTTTCAGAAAAAAGCGTTATATTTGAATTTTTGGCAGACTATTTTGGTTTTTCCTTTTCTAAATGATGCAATTTATTTAGGAATGCTAAGGAATTCTGCTCCTTTTATTGAGAGTTCATCAAACCAAACTCCAACATTTTAATAATGTTTTTCTCCTGTCTTCTCCAGATTGCGCCAGCTGAATCTCCAGACTCCAAAATGAGGATGGTGATTGTGACAGGACCCCCTGAGGCTCAGTTTAAGGTAATTTTTCACAATTAGTACCTGAAACTTTATGTAGCGTCCCTTGTTGGTGGAATTATTAACCTGCTTTTCTCCCTCCTACAGGCTCAGGGAAGAATCTATGGCAAACTCAAGGAGGAGAACTTCTTTGGGCCAAAGGAGGAGGTCAAACTTGAGACTCACATCAAGATGGCGGCTGCTGCGGCAGGAAGGGTGATTGGCAAGGGAGGCAAGACGGTGAGTCACAAAAATCATATGCTTTGGTGCCTTTCAGGAGTATCGGGAAGTGCATTCTGTCTGCTGAAGTGCTTGAAATGCTTAATTCTTCAGTTTAATCGACAACATATGGTTGTTGTTGCCTCACTAACCCAATTTCGTGTCTCCAGGTGAACGAGCTGCAAAACCTAACAGCAGCTGAGGTGGTAGTCCCCAGAGAACAGACACCTGATGAAAACGACCAAGTCATAGTCAAGATCAATGGACATTTCTATGCGAGCCAGGTACACCATTTTGCCCCATTCATTTATTTTTATTAATTCAAGGATGCGTAAATATCAGAAATGATGTTTTCAACATACTGTCCTAATAAAAGTTACAACCATGTTTATTACGGTTTATTGTGGAAATAAAATCAGAATCAAATCAAGTTTTTATTGTCATATACACAGTAAGGAAACACATTTCCCTTTGCAATGATATTCTTACTTTGCTGTCCACAGTGAATTCCAATAATATACAACAGAATAGTATAAAAAACAATCCTGTACAGATTTTTACATTTTTACCTTCTTAACTAAACTGCTATCTCTATTATTATTTGTTATTTATATTTATGGAATGGGTGCTGTATATATAATGTGAGTACTTTCCCCCCTGGGATTAATAAAGTATACTGATTCTGATTCTGAGAGCAACATGTAATATAGAAATGTATAAATATAAAGTATGAAACATTGTACATATAGTGCAGAAAGGAGTAGCAGTAGGTGTGCAATTGTGCATGGCAACTGAAAATGTAATAGTATACAGTGGGGGGAATTAAGAGGGCAGCATGTGACAGATGCAGGAGAAAAATAAACGTAACTATGGAATGTGACAGAATACAATAAGACAAGACAATTTTAATGGGCGTATGTGACAGATGCAGGTATAATCATAAACTCTGAAACTATGTACATGTTGTGCAAAAACCAGTGAGTGTGCAAATATGCACAGCAGCTGAAAATTTAAATAGTTAGGTGTAGTGACATGAGATAGTGTGTGATTAGACTCCTATGAAATCTATGCACTTCTATTACAGTGAAATTACTTTCTTTATTTTGTCATTTTACTTCATATAGGGATAAAAAGATACATATATTAACATATAACTAGGCTACCTTTTTTTTGAAAGGTTAAGTATTTATACTTCTTGTTACCGTCATATTCCAACAACTGTTACTGCTGTGTCAAATCTGGTGTGTTCCAGAGAGAGACTGAGTATTAAAACCGAAGTCAACATTAACCAAAATGGAACATGGCAATTTTACCGTATAAAGCAGTACTAAAAAGCAGCAGCTGATGTCTTAACTACCTCATTCCACAAATACCACTCCTTACTAGCATTATGAAGAAATAAAATATAAAACTCAGAGTGTCCTGTTGCACATTTAACACAGAAACTAGTTACTGTAATGTACCTTCTTTCTGCTGCTTCCTTATATTTTCTCCCAAGGGGTTGCCTCGGTGGATTAATGGTACACATCATTCACATAACATGAAGTTTAACATATTCATGTGTAACATACAGTTAAAACCAGAAGTTTACATAAACTGTGTAAAAAGACACATAAACCTTTTTTCCCCGCTGTCTGAAATTAAATCAGACTAAACTTCGCCTGTTTTAGGTCAGTTAGGATTGCCAAAATTATTTCTATTTGCTAAAACTGCAATAATGAGAGAGAGAATATTTTAGAGAGATTTTTATTAATGTTTTCAAAGTCAGAAGTTTACATACACAAAGATTATTATGCTTTTAAACAATGTGGGAAAGCCCAGATGATGACATGGCTTTGGAAGCTTCTGATAGGTTAACTGACAATATTTGAGTTAACTGGAGGCTCACCTGCGCATGTATTTTAAGGCCACACTCAAACACACTTACCTTTTTGTTTAACATTATGGGAGAATCAAAAGAAATCAGCCAAGATATCAGGAAGAGAATTGTGGAGCTCCACAAGTCTGGTTCATCCTTGGGTACAATTTCCAGATGCTTCCAGATCTGTGCAAACAATTATCCACAAGTATAAACAACTGTGAAGATGATGGCTGAAGCTG
>VUQH01090558.1:0-11337 GCA_015106775.1 Etroplus canarensis | reverse complement strand
CTTATGCTGGGCATTTCTTCTCCACCCACCTCTTTTCACTCCCCATCATTTATTTGTTACTGCTGCATGTCATTAAATGTTGTTTTCTCTCTCCCATAGTCTGTCTCTCTCTTCTCTCTCCCCCCTCACCCCCCGACCGGTCGAGGCAGATGACTGCCCCTCCCTGAGCCTGGTTCTGTTGGAGGTCTCTTCCTGTTAAAAGGGAGTTCTTCCTTCCCTCAGTCACCAAGTGCTGCTCATAGAGGATGGTCTGATGTCTGATTGTTGGGGTTTTCTCTCTAACACTGTAGGGTCTTTACCTTACAGTGTGAAACAGCTTAAGGCAACTTTTGATGTGAATTAGCGCTATATAAATTAAATTGAATTAACATGCTTTTCTGTGCAAAGATTTCTGGCAACAAATGCGAGAATATTTTATTTTTCCATTTCAATGCAGAGAGCACAAAACTAAAATAAATAAATAGATAAATCAAATATTTGCAGTGAGCATCACTTGCCTTTTAAACAGCACCAGTTTTCAAGCTCCCTAGCAGGCAGTGTGCTTATCATCTTGGATAAGATACAACAGGTCTTCACAGCTGTGTACTAAATGTCGTCTGTCACTTCCTTTTAACACAAATTGATTTTACAATGTAAAAGCACAGCATCTGTTGTGGAACCCCTGGTCCTTTCTGCAGCCCTGTCCTCTTAAAGTTGCATGTGCATTTTTCTGCTATTTTAGGCAACCAGTTATACAGTATATTAGAAGAAGATAGGACAGTGGAAAATACAGGAGAAACCTCAAACATGATCTACACTAGAGGTCTACACAAGAGTCAAACCCTAGTCTCCTGAGGGAAAGCCTTGTGGCCTCCTGAGAAAGACTGTAGTGGTCTTTTTTAAACAGAGACAGAGCTGCTTCATGTGGCTGAAGTTGGCTACACAGCTAATAAGCAGGGCTGTCAAAAGATTAAAATGTTTAATCAGATCAATCACAGGACCACTGTGGATTAATTTAGATTTATCATGATCAATAACCATTCATTATTAATTCCGGGGATTAAAAGACTCCTTACAGATGTTTACATTTAACATGTGTTTTATTTACACTAAAGATCAGATATGGTGTCCAGATTGCAAAATAAAAATAAAACATACAATTTGTCAAAGGCAGTCTTACTGAGGCCCCGATGTTCAGTGAGGGTGGTTTAGTGTAAGCCGGGTGTCATGGTCGCTGAAGTACTTGCAGGGGAATCCCTGACTAATGTTTGCTTCACGTTGATGTGATACTTTAAGCTGAAAGTGCTTTGGTGGAACAAAAACTCCTTCTTTCAGAGTGTGCAAATGACTTCATGTTGGTCGATTTTTACATCTTTTTTTTTTGTATTCAAATTTCTCATCGAGAGGGCCGATATGCTCCATCTTGATCAAGTTGGTTCTACCGCCAGATAGCATTGGAGCACAAATCTGTGGGAGTGAGTGGAATTGTGGGATCCTGAGTCATTGTGAGCTGCACATGCATTAATAACACTAAATTTTTTCAATCGAATAATCATGCAAATGAATTAATCTGGATTAACACATGAAGTTTGGCAATCCCACTTAGAATATAAGTTGCTTGTTCACCACTCAGTCATAACATTAAAATCCCTGACAGTTTAATGGAGCATATTGATACAACACAATGTTTTTTTGTTTGTTTTTTTCAGGAAATGTTGGGTACTTCCATAGATATGAATGTAGCTTTGACTTAGAATATCTGCCTAAACATTATTGCAGACCAAGGACAGTCCCCACAGCCTTGGCACTCCTCTGTGGTAGCTGCCTCCCAGATAAAGATAATGTGCTCTGCACACCACTAAAGTGCTCAGGAACACTCTCCCATTCACCCATTGCTTGTTGTTAGTTTCTGAAAGTTAATGGAACAGGAAAACTCTACCTTCACTGGATAAAAAGCTGTTAACTACTGGGAATCAGGGATTCTGCAGAATCTATGGGCGAGGGAAATGGAGAAGGTTTTCTTATTCCATGTGTCATCCCTGTTTGGTTTTAACTGATGTTTGCTTTTGTTTCTGTCTTCATGCTACATCTGAAAATAAATATCATTATGTAAATTTTTCATGTGTCTTACAGTAAACTCATAAGAGCTCCACAGAGCTGTGAATGGGTGGACAAGCTGCTGATGTAAGACACAGAACATGAATCTGTTGCCACTGTGCATGCAGGGAGCTTTTCCAGCATGGCTGCTGTCACACAAATGACTTCAGACAGAATGGTTTGATATTGACAGTCCTTAAACAGCTTATTTATTCCAAATACCAGAGTGTATAATGTATTTAAAACTCCCTAAATAAAAGCATTTAAAATTGCATTGTTTGCTTTGCTTACAGTGACAATAAAGTTATTCCCATGGCCTGTCTTTCTGATCTCCTACACATCAACACACCATCCTGCAGTCTCAGATCCTCCTCCTCCATCCCGCTCACTGTACCGTCTGCCCACATGGCCACTATGGGGTCCAGAGCCTTCAGCCTTTCTGCCCCTCGTTTATGAAACTCTCTTCCACCCGACATCAATACTGACTCTCTACACTTTTAAAGACACATCTGTTTAAAGTACATTTTATTGATAATTTTATAGTCTGATAGTTTTATTTGTTAAATGTGTTTTGTCTGTTATTGGTATTTTTTAAGGTGAAAGGCCTTATAAATAAAATGATTATTAAAACATAAGGATAGATACTTTATTAATCCCCTAATTGGAAACCAAAATCTCAACACTCTTTTTATACACACACACTTCTGTCAAACATGTTGTTCTGAATGATACACACACACACAGAAATAGTGACATGCAGTGGTGAGAAGTGAGAGAAGCAAGGCAGCACATTCTTCTGAATTTGACCTCCAACCTCCACTGGTGAGTTTTGAACCAGCACCACTGGGTCCCAGCCAGTCACCAACAGACTGAGCTGCAGCATCTTTCTGTGAATTTACAGCTACATGTGTGGTGGTGAAACGGTTAGCACTGTCATCTCACTGCAAGGATGCACCTTGCTTCAGATGAGATGGACTTCGGATACCTTAAGCTGGATAAGTGATAAAGAAAATGGATTATTATTATTATTATTATTATTATTATTTGCTTGTCAAAATCATTTTAAATATCCTGGTCATAAATAACCTCATAAATCAGTCCTTTATCCTCTCCCTTTTGATCATCCACCTCACTCCAACCTCACATTTAGAAGACCTTCAGGAGCACCAGAAAAAAAAAAACCAGCGCACAGACAGGAGCAAAGAAAAATTTTATCTGAGGTATCTAAAGCAAAATGTCACAAAGCAACTTTTAATGAGTGCAAATCCCAGTGAGAGGGATGTATTTTCCATGGCAGTTGGCAGCACTTTATGTTAGGCTGCTATATCCCCAGCTCTCCAAACTCAAGTGTTCTCCTTAATTGCAGGTCAGTGTGAATCTGCCGCGTCAGCTGCCATAAGCCTTAATTAATTCTGCACTGAATAAAACCTGCGACACGCACCCATCTGTTTGTCTTTAACCTGTATGAGAGAGAAGGAAAGGGACGGGTACGAGAGATGGAAATAGATGAGGAAGTAAGTTGTTTCGGTTCAGGTGGAACGGCCTTTTGCCGTAAACCAGCTCGACCGTTAGCCTCACTGCACTAAATGATCATACCCAGTGACAGTGGAGAAGGAGAACAAGCACAGCTTTAATAATCCACTTAATTTAACCAACACTGCTGCCTTTTATACAGCTGGAGATGTAGTTGGACGTTTGGCTGGGGAGGATGTATGGATGCCAAACTGGCCCAAAGCAGGTGAAGTGGTGCAAACTGTGTGAAAATGTATTAACCCTACCGCAGAATAAGTCCACCAGAGCTTTCCTTTGAATTTTTACATTTTCACATGTGGGGCCATTTTTTTGAAAATTCTAACTTGCTATACATCAATACAAACTTTATATTCCAAAATTTAATAATGTTTAGGTAATTAGTCCATAGAAACTAAACAAATTGCTAATAAATGCAATAAACTAAAACATTAAAAACAGTTTTTTCCCATATTTTTCTAGATACAGAAATATCACAGCTGTATCCATCAAATTTGTAAATAAAAAATGTGCACAAAATCTTTTCAAACCACAGAAAATTAAAGTGTGTTCATAACTTAATTTTAGAGATATGCTCATTTTTATAGTACAAAAAACAAAAAAATAAAATGCATATTGTGCAGAATTGTCAAAAAGACAGCATGAACATCAAAATAAACTCTTCCAACAGTGAATTAAAGCTCTAAGCGTCCAGGAACTTCTATACAGAAAAATACAAAGTCAAATGTTACTGTTAATGGCAGAAGTGGAGCTGTGATAGAACTACAATTCAAAACTAGAATTCCCAGGAAATGACACCACTTCCTGTTGTAGCAGTGAGTGGCGCACATAGAAACCACCTGATAGATATATCACAAGGCAGAAAGTGCTGTGATCAGCTGATCAGATCAATAAAGCATCTGTGTTTGTATTTATACATGATTTCTGAAAACCCATGAGTGGAAGGAAAGAGCATTCTGGAATACATTGAATGTGTGATCTGTGAATGTAACTCCTCCAGTTTTATATGTAAAAAGAATCATTGATATATCTTATTTGGTTTAAGTTTTACCGACATTTAAAAATAGATATGCAAATTGGGTTCACTGGCGCTCCAGTGGGTCATAAAGGGTTAGTGTTCTGGACTAAAAAAAATTTTGCTCATTATGTGAAAATAGTTATTCAATAATTGCTTAATTTTGAAATAATATCTGTCAGCTCTTCAGTACTGTGGAAATTCTGACAAATATTAGAGTACAGTTACAGAGTAATAAAAATACATAATGCAATAATCACTGCAAGCTCCTTCAACAGTTTAAGACCAATGCATATGAAAATTTAAAAAAAATACCAAAACAATATTATTTAAAACATCCACTTTCTGATTTGCTTCTGGTAAAAATTAAATGAATGAATAAATTAATAAATACCTCAGGTGGAACTGATACTAGAAGCTGAAAAGCATTTGGAAACATAACAGCATCATACAAACAAAAAATAAAACCTCTGCCTGCTTTTTAACACAGCAACACACAAAAGTGACCCTGATTAAAACATTCTGCTTCACAATTTTGTGATCGCTGCCTGTGTTTAATAATGTCACATATGCCGACAGCCTTATGAATCGTACTGCACTCTGTATGGATGGCTTCACCTTTCTGCACTCCTTTCTGTCTGAAGAAGTTTGATATATTAATAAATCTATAGTTATCATCACAATATTTACCCTGAGCTGCACACAAGTGGTGAAGGCCTGAGCCCGTTTTTTAGAACTGTTCCTTTAGTCAAAGAAGCAAAAACACACTATGAAAAACCCCCATGGCAAGAAAAAACTGTATTACTGACAAATTGTACTGAAAGTACCAGAAGTAAAAGAAGTTGTTCTTCAGATAAAAAATCTCATCAGTGTTCTGTGGATTCATACTGATGAGCTACTTGATGATGAGCCTTCTGCTGCTACCTTGTTTCTCCCCAATGCAGACTGATCTGCATCAGTAATCCTTCATGGTGGGAGGAGCTTATATCTCCACCTGGAATTGAACCAGGGACCTTTTAGCTTGTACAGTAAATGTGTAAACCACTATACTAAAGAGCTTTATTATTAGTAACTTTAAAACTAACTGTTGGATTGTGTTAGTGTTTGTTCATGCCTGTGTGTCTCACCTGAGCCCTGAACAGTGAAGCCAGCTTTGCATTTACAGTATTCAGGTAACTTTAGGGTTAATTCCGGGTTTTCAGTACTGTGTTGGCAGTTCACTTTTTACCGGGGTATATCGCCAGGGTAACTGATGCTGCTGACCTAACCTGCTCCAGAGTTCTTTTTTTTTGCCAATATATTTATTGTCTTAATTATTGTCAAAATTATTTCACAAACACATAACATATACACATATACACATACATACATACATATACCCGCTACACACACAGACTGCATACCCTTGCATCATAAAAAATAAAAAAATAGAAAAAATAAAAATAAATTAAGAAAGAGCAAAAAAATTAAATAAATAAATAAATAAAAATAATAATTGGGAAAAAAAAAAGGAGGGGGGGCCTGCTCCAGAGTTCTAGATTAGTCATCGACAGGTGTGAAATCACCACCTACTGACCAATCAGATCTCTGGAAAATATCATCACCGCTGTAGGAGGGTCTGAAGTTTTCCTAATAGCATCCAAAATTATTCAGCATCAGTAATAAATACAGATTCTTAGAGAAATATATAGATTTTATTTCTGTTGGCTGCAAACAATTTTACATCAGTTTTGTTATTCCATGAATCTTAAAATATGATCCTAAAACAACACGCCTGTTTGTACTTTTCTGATTTGTAGTCTAAATCAAATTTGCATATAGACTGAACCTACATTTGTTCTGTATTTGCTATGTTAAACAGACAGGGCTGCAGCTGAAAGAATCAAACTTTCATCTAAATTTAATGGAATCGTGAGTGTAATCTATCAGATTCTCCTGTGTCTCGATGGCTGAATTGACTGAATTGAATTGATTCAATTAAATCACTCAAACATTCATGCAGAGATTTAATACAACACTACTGTAAATAGTTTTACCTGTTACAGACACTCGTACTGCTCTGCAGCAGCTGGGTTGATTTCAGCTATCTGTGTTTAACTGCTTCATATATTTCCTATATTGCAGTTTCTTCTTCTTTTATAAAATCAGCCGCTCTGCTGCCAGCAGTCTATATGCTTCTGATTGGTCAGATGCCGCCAGCACCACCCTTTTCATGTGAATGTTCTCATGGCTGGACTCATAGACCATGGATTAACTTATCAAGATGATAACCACCTTTATGTGACCACTTATCCTGATCACCAATGTTAGGTTAGGGGAACCTATAATGGAAAGAGATCCCGGATATGCTTTGTAGTACAGTCCTCAGGTCTGATCAGCCAGTATTTCAGCTTCCCTTTGTCTCTGGTCCTGTAGGACAGTTTGATTAGATTTTGCTGAGGTTTGTTCTGTTGGTGCAGTTAATTTATCTTGTTACCTTATTATTCTATGTAACATTGCAACTTCCCTGTACTTGTTTGCATGACAACTAAAAGGTCCCTATTCTGTGGCATCTTACCTAATCAGCTTGGTTAGTCACGCCCCTACAGCTCATCATATATGTAGGATAATGATGTTAAATGGACAAATACATAACATATGCTAGCATACTGCCGGCAATCACAACTTGAAGCCCATTCATACCATCCCCCTTAAACGCACCACATAAGCAATTATACAGCAGCTGTGCATTGAAAACATGTTCAATTCGACTGGATCACGTCAAATACTTCTACAAACGTCAATATCTGTTGGAGGTATGTTTGATGTATGTTATACATATGTTAAAAACATGTTATTCTAAGGTTATTAATATGTTTTGGGTACCTCCACATATTTTGACATGAGTAACATGAGTCTCCGTATGCATTAAGTACCTGCATCATATGGTCCTCATATGTGGGACATATGAGCCATATGCTGGCAAACGTTGGAGATTTTGTGCATGCTCAAAATTTTCCAGCGACCTTGCTGTACTACCACGTATACCAGCGTACTTCAGCATGCTCTTAACTTATAAAAAGGTGCCTAGAACTTAATTGACGTTTGCAGGAGTATTTGCAGTGTTTTTTTTTTCCTATGTCGGCATACGCTTGTTGAATCGTCGAGGGGCTTTATTTCTTTAACCTGAGGTACACTATGAGGACTAAATTATTGGATCACAACTTTTAATCTCTGAATCCAGGAGTGTGGTTCAGTCCCATTACCACAGATATATAAAACCCAGCAATACGCCATGCAGTCTGACTTTACAAGAATGGGTTGTTCTAATGTAAGTGAATATTCATTCATTCATCTTCTTCTGCTTATCCAGTTCAGGTTCACAGGGAGCACTTGAACCTATCCCAACTGTTGTCATAGGGCGAAAGGCGGGGTACGCTCTGGACAGGTCGCCAGTCTGTCACAGAGCTAACACAGAGAGACAGACAACCACTCACACCCACGGTCAGTTTAGAATCAGCAATTAACCTAACCCCTCTGCATGTCTTTGGATTGTAGGAGGAAGCCGGAGCACCTGGACAGAACCCACGCAAGCACGGGGAGAACATGCAAACGCCACACAGAAGGGCCTAAGCTGGCCGGCGGTTGGATTCAAACCCAGTCCCTCTTGCTGTGAGGCAACAGTGCTAACCACCACACCACCATGCTGCCAAGTAAGTAAATGAGTAAATTTCTCAATCAACACACATTTGCACTTCTTGCATAAAATAACACAACAGATCATCCTCTATCCACAGCTCCAGAGATTAATAACTGCTGAATGTTAGACAGAAAAGATATGTCTTTAGCTTAGATTTAAAAACAGCCACAGAAGAAGCAAGTCTGAGATCCCTAAAGAGATCATTTTGAGTCTTGGTACTGGAGGAGCTAAAGCATGATTCCCTTTATGTGAAAGCTTCATCAGAGGGATGGTCAGAAGTGACTGAGATGTAGACCTTAAGGATCTTGAGTGAGTGTATGGGCACAGCATATGCGGGTGCAAGAACATTTCAACCTTAATGCACAAACAAGGCCCCACAAGAAGGTGCAAGGTGGCTAATGTTGGAGCAATATCATCTCTCTTTTTTGTGCCCCTCAGTAATCTGGATGAGGCATTCTGGACTAATTGTAACCGAGCAAGGGATGATTCACAAACTCCAGCATAGTGAATTACAGTAGTTCAGCCTCGATGTAACAGAAGGCATGTATGACTTTTTCTGAAGGGTTTACCACAGATTTTAAAGAGCTCACTGAATTTGTGCGTGGTACTATAATAGGATGCCACTATCCCACAAGTAACTTTTCGAAAATGTTCCCCCCGAGATATTCCACCATCAGCTGTTAAGTGGAATTACTGTAAAGTAGAAGAATTTTGGAACCACAGCAACTCAGCCACCAAGTGTCAGACCACGTAAAGTTACAGATCGCACATAGTGTATTAAAGTAACCAGCACTCTGCTGAGTTTAATTCAGTCACAAATTTCATGAAACCAAACAACTCAACTTCAAAGCGTAATATAAAGACTGACAAAAGCATTTTGTAGAGGAGTGACACCTGTATTCTTCATTTAAGATGAAGTAAACTCCTTCTGAATCAATTTTCTTGTTACTGACGGAAAACAAAATAGAGTAGTTTTAGTAGGGCTTAACTACTACATGACAGTTGATGTACAAATCATATTCCAGAAATATGTGAGCTTGTATTAAAGATAATGCAGCCATTAGAAGTACATTACTGCATGCCACTGTGAGATGTGTTGGCAGTTGTAAATGAACGTGTGATAGAAGCTGTGAAGAACAGTACGTGGTGATGACGTGCAGATCACTGAGTGGGCTGTGATTCAGCAGCAGCAGCAGAAGCCCAGCGCTCCTCCCCACCCCAACCTCATTCTGCCCACTGATGACACAAAATGGATGCCCACACATCACAACACTTTTAGATCTGTAGATACTAACGTATAAAGTCATCTGACTTGTTTTTTGTGGTCTCAAGTAGGAACAATATCGTATACTGCAATGGCATGTGGTGAAGAGAGATGAGGAAAAGGAGTGAAAATCTGAAACACTAAACAGTTAAAACGTTCAAAAAGAAAATCTATTAAAAGTGATATGGCATACACAAACAGCTAAAATAAGAACGTCTCTCCTCTCAGCTCGCCACTCCATAGCCTTACATACATGCCACCCCAGAAAATGATGGAAACTATGTACAAACCCAATTGTCAGAAATGACAGGATAGTTTCCAAGTGCATTAAAAACTGATATGTTAATTCATTTTTTATTTATTTGACAAAAGCACAAAGAAAAGATTTTCAATGGTTTTACTGACCAACTTCATTTTATTTTGTAAAAGCACATTAATGTAGAGTTTAATGGCGGCGACACACTCAACAAAAGTTGGGATGGAGTTAAAATAAGATAAGCGTTCAGAATATTCAGGTAGCAGCAGTTTGGAAAACTTCACATTCAGCAAGCTAACTGGGACCAGGTGAGGTATCATGACTGGGTAAAAGTAGCATCCATCAAAGAGTCAGTCTTTGCAAGCAAGGATTGGCCATGGATCACCCCTTTGTGCCGAAATTCAGAGAACTGTGACTTAACAGGAACATTTCTCAAGTCAAGAGTTTAGGTCTAGGTTTAGGTGCAGAAAAGGTTCAGAGACAGCTCAGTGTAAGGGTAAGGTTAGAATACACTGATATGTGTGTAATCCAAGAGCCCTCAGGTGACGCTGCCTAATAAACCCTCAGGCCACTGTGACAAAAATAGTCACCTGGGCTCAGGAGTACTTCAGAAAACCATTGTCACTTAACAGAATCCATCACTGCATTCAGAAGAGCACCTTTAAATTCTATCATACAAGGAGGAAGCCATACTACATACTACATACAAGTCAATGCAGAACTCATCTCAGATGGGTGGAAAGAAAGTTTCCATACACTGTGTAAAAAGACACAATTTTTTTTTCTCACTGTCTGACATTAAATCAGACTAAACTTCTCCTGTTTTAGGTCAGTTAGAATTGCCAAAATTATTTCTATTTGCTAAATGCTGCAATAATGAGGGAGAATATTTTAGAGAGATTTTTATTACTTTCTTCGATGTCAGAGGTTTACATACACAAAGATTACTATGTCTTTAAACAATGTGGGAAAGCCCGGATGATGATGTCATGGCTTTGGAAGCTTCTGATAGGTTAACTGACAACATCTGAGTCAATTGGAGGCACACCTGTGCATGTTTTTTAAGGTCACACTCAAACAGACTACTTCCTTGTTTGACATTATGGGAGAATCAAAAAAATATCAGCCAAGATTTCAGGAAGAGAATTGTGGAGATCCACAAGTCTGGTTCATCCTTGGGTACAATTTCCAGATGCTTGAAGGTCCCACGTTCATCTGGGAATGTCCAGCCATCATACCGCTCAGGAAGGAGATGGGTTCTGTATCCCAGAGATGAACATATTTTGGTATGAAACATGCAAATCAACTCCAGAACCAAAGCTAAAGACCTTGTGAAGATGATGGCTGAAGCTGGTAAGAGTGTGTCATTATCCACAGTCAAACGAGTCCTGTACCAACATGGGCTAAAAGGCCACTCAGCCAGGAAGAAGCCTTTACTCCAAAAGCAACATAAAAAAGCCAGATTACAGTTTGCAAACACACACAGGGACAAAGACCTTAATTTCTGGAGACATGTC
>VUQH01090555.1:0-11473 GCA_015106775.1 Etroplus canarensis | reverse complement strand
CCCACACACACAAACCCAGGACTGCAGGACTGTAAACCTCTCTCTCTCTCTCGCTCTCTCTCTCTGACTCACACACACACACACACACACACACACACACAATCTGCACTACCTCAGTTGCTGCTACCGCACTTTCTTTCTTTCAGCGCTAGTGTCTTGTTCTTGTGTTTTCTTTTTTTTGCCTTTCTTGTGTACTGTTTTTGCATTGTAGGGTGTCCTTTGCATTGTTTGCATTGCATTGCATTGTTGCAACTATTGCACGTTGCACACGTTGCACTTTATTTATCTATTTTTTTAAATCTTTTAAACTTAAATTTTTAACTGTAGAAAAAAAAATAGTCTTGTCTCTGTCACATGTCATATGTTTACATGTTTATATGTTGCACCAGGTCCTGGAGAAACACTATTTCATTTCACTATGTTCTGCGTCAGCTATATGTGGTTGAAATGACAATAAAGCTCTCTTGAATCTTGAATTGGCTGCAGTGGTCCTTTAAATATAATGTATGTAAAAAAACCACCCTTTCCAGTTTAGCACTGTGTTTTAAACATTGTTAATATTAGACAAAACATTCAGCTGAAACTAGCCATTACACTACAGCAACAATTGCTTGTTTAAATATGAATAATCAAATTAAACTATGGCACATGTTTTTACTATATTTTTCGTTAATTTTTTTCTTTTTTTTTGACCAGCTTGATCGTTATGATGGATCGGGCCCTGCTGTGTCACCCAATGCCCTTTCTTACGGCGCAGACGGGTATGATGTGGTTGACAGTACCCCAGACCCCCAGCGTACTAAACAGGCCATTGCCCAGCTGCAACAGAAGATCCTCAAACTCACAGAACAAATCAAGATAGAACAAACTGCCCGTGATGACAATGTGGCCGAATACCTGAAACTTGCCAACAATGCTGACAAACAGCAGAGTGCACGCATCAAGCAGGTGTTTGAGAAGAAGAACCAAAAGTCAGCTCAGACTATTCAGCAACTGCAGAGGAAGCTGGAGCACTACCACCGGAAGCTTCGTGAGGTGGAGCACAACGGGATCCCTCGGCAGCCCAAAGATGTTTTCCGAGACATGCACCAGGGGCTGAAAGATGTTGGAGCCAAGGTCTGTGTTTGTGTACTGTTTTTTACTGAAATAAATGTGATGTCTCAGGATAAGTTTAAAGATTTATGTAATCTTATCTTTGTAGCCTTCCAAAGTTATGTAGACACCCTGCAAGTAGTTCTTATGTAGTATGCTGTTGACTTTACAAAAATGTTCTCACAATCAAAGTTTGACTTGCCCAACTAAGGTATAATCATGTGAATAAATAAATAAGATGAATAATGGCTTATTATCAACCAACTTTCACAAACCTCCACATGCCAAGTTTAATGCCGAACTCAATGGGCACTGTGGCAGTTACCTGAAATACCTACTTATAAATATTGCAGGACTGTCAAAAGCTTGTCTGATGAATGAGATTCCTAATATAATGTCACAGCCTCTCAAGTGATGATATGTGATCTGTGAATGAGAATACAAGCCATTATATTGGTTAATTGGGGAAATCAGTGACTAGCTGTAAAGAGAATACAGAGGTAGCATTAACTAAAAATACAGGGTGTTTCAAAAAGATGATCCCAATTTGAAATCACTATATCTCTCTAACCACGAACTGCCTGTGAATGAAATATTTACCACATGAAAAGGCGGGACATAGTTTTAAAAGACCACAATTAATCATTTGGAACTTTGTGTAATTGTCCCATGTTACTAACAAGACATATACAGCATTGAAATTGGATCCATCTTTTTTAAACGCCCTGTATTTGCCATTTACCAGTAATAATAACTGTATCATGAACTTTTATCATGCCTTAACTGAGCATTTAGTAGAGCATTTAACTGAGCTTCAGTTTCCATACAGATGCAGCCTAAGCATCCACCAGAAGAGGAAGAAATACATAAACATAAATAACACACTAATTATTTTGCCAGTGTTGTCAGTCCACAAGTTGTCCAACTGACCGTATGGAGTAAGACGTTTTTGGCCTTTTTATATCAGTTTACTTGATACCAAATGTCATATAGCCTTATTTTGTGGCTACACTGATTACGTAGTGTATTTGGATTGGTCACCCAGCAGATGCTACAGCATTACACCTTGTTTGACCAGGTTTATTGATTTCAGTGAAAGTGTGTATGCAGTAAGCAAGTGTGTATATGCCACACAGATCAGCACTGCAAATGTAAAACTAGACTGACCTTCTGTTTTTAATAAGAGGATACTTTTACACAGAAACTGGCCATAAATGTTTATTTTTCAAATTAAACCTTTCTTTGGCATCACCAGCAGGCTGCTTAATTACTTTATCCCTTTTCATAGTCTACTATAGGGGTAACACGGCAAAAAGGTTCCTTTCTGTGTAGAGTTTGTATTGTCTTCTTGTGCCTGTGTAAGTTCTCTAAGGTTACACTGGTTTCCCTCCCACAGTCCAAAGACAGGCCTGCTTGGTTAATTAATGATGCTTAAACTGGCCATAGGTGTGGGTATGTGACTTTGATGGATAGGCTCCATCACCTCCTCAGGACTCTAAGTTGGATAAGTGGTTAAGAAAATTAGTTCATAGATGTCACTTTTCCCTTAGACACAAATGGTATGAACAACTTACAGACACAGCAGTATCCCAAAATAAAAGCTCAGCTTTGTGTTTTGTGTGTGATTCACCCAGTCCTATATAGAACACATGGTGCAGGTGTAGTCAGTGAAAAGATGCATTTCGCAGACATTCATTCTGCGAATTGTCCACATACACTATGTGTTTTATGTAGCTGAAGTCATTATATACAGCACTCACAAAAAGTCAAGGATATTTGGCTTTCAGGTGAAATTTCAGGATGCACCTAAAATGCACTATAACCTTTACAGGTGAACTTAATTTGACCTTCTCTACACTTTTGAATGCACAAGTGTTTCAGTACTTTTTGCATAACTTGGTGTTCTCTAATAAGGTGCTTAATAGCAAAATTCACAACTGGTGTTTGATCCATGAATTAGAATAATATTTAAACAGTCCTCTTCATCACGCTGTTCACATTTTGACATCATGAGACCAGGACGACACCTAACAATTGATCAACAGTACCTTGCCATTGCAAGGGTTCAAACAGGATGTTCTCAGAGGAAAGTGGCCACTGAGCTTAGAGTGTCACAGAGTGCCATCAGCAGGTTGCAACAGAGATACAGAGAGACTGGAAGAGTCACAGAAGTCAAGCTGTAATTGATGGTCAAGGGCGCAAGACAAATTATTGAGACATTGACATTTTTTCTTGTGTTATACCCACCACTGTTTGAGATAAGGAAATCACCATTGCATGCTTCTACCTAAATACCGTACTTTCATGATATTATATCACTGTAGCATGATTTTTTTACATTTTCCATAAATTTCACCCAAAAGCCAAATATCCTTAACTTTTTGTGAGTAGTGTATATGTTGAAATAGCATCCTGAGTTCTGCTCTGATCATGTTTACTACAGGTAACAGGGGGCCTCTCCAGTTTCTCTCAAGCAACCCATTCTGCAGCTGGAGCTGTGGTGTCCAAACCAAGAGAAATAGCTTCCCTCATTCGCAACAAGTTTGGGAGTGCTGATAACATTGCAGCCCTGAAAGACTCTCTGGATGAAACCCAAGGAGATGAGGGTGTTGGCCCTGGGGGAGCAAGGGCTCTTGGAACTGGACAGTTGCAATCCAGCCCTAAGTATGGCAGTGATGATGACTGCTCTAGTGCTACTTCTGGTTCTGCAGGAGCAAACAGCACCCCTGGAGCCCCAGGTGGCCCTCCGAGCTCCAAGGGAAATACCCTTGATCAAGCCCAAGCCTCAGGGTCTGATGTTGTACTCCATGAAATTCATGAGCTTCGGGAAAACCAAGGTCGACTTGAGGAGTCCTTTGAAAACTTAAAAGCCCATTATCAGAGGGACTATACCATGATTATGGAGGCTCTGCAAGAGGAACGATACAGGTAGAGTTAGAATATACACCTCAGTATAGTAGTCTGTTTACATATAAGAACTTGTACCATTTTCTGAAACATGCTGTTTTTCTGACACTATTTTTCAGATGTGAACGTTTAGAAGAACAACTAAATGACTTGACAGAACTACACCAGAATGAAATTTTGAACTTGAAACAAGAATTAGCCAGCATGGAGGAGAAGATAGCCTATCAGTCTTATGAAAGAGCAAGAGATATACAGGTAATCTTTGCCATAATCAATATAATCCTGCTTTTCAGAGCTCTTTCACTGACAGTTTTGTTTCTAACCTGTAGGAGGCGCTGGAAGCTTGTCAAACACGTATCTCCAAAATGGAGCTGCAGCAACAGCAACAGCAAGTTGTGCAGCTGGAGGGTTTGGAGAATGCCACAGCACGGACTCTTCTTGGAAAACTAATCAATGTGCTGCTAGCTGTAATGGCAGTCCTTTTGGTGTTTGTGTCCACAGTGGCTAACTGTGTCGTTCCCCTGATGAAAACACGCAGCCGCACGCTTTCTACATTGCTCCTCGTAATTATCCTGGCCATCCTGTGGAGGCACTGGGATGCTCTTTCAGAGTATCTGCATCGCTTTCTTCTGCACCCCAGATGACCGGCTTGGAGATGTAAATTTAGGTATAAAGGGACTGAAAGTTTGAAACCGTTCATAAAGGAAGGACATTGACCCATACAGGGAGTTAAATCTCAATAGTCCTTCCTTTTCCAGCAGCTTCTCAAAACGCTCAGGAGGATTGCATAGCTGTCTGTCACTTTACCACTCTCTGAAATCTGTTTTGAGAAGAATTAATGAAAATGAGGAGAGAAAAGGCTGGATATTTGATATTGACTTTCTATCTTTGGTGCAATTGTGGCACAAGCATACTGTAATGGTGAATGGAGTTGAAGGAGGGTCTGAGAGAACTGCACACTTGATTTCTCTCTTCTGAGTGAATTTGTTTACACGTGGAAAACTTTTCATTGTTTCTCCACTGAAGAAATTGTTATTCAGAGTTTTATTACTTTTGAACTGATTCAAGTGGTATTGTTTTGAAGTTACTGCTATTTTTATTACAGCTGATGAATTTTTATTTTCTTTTAAACTGTAATGAGCCGACAGTGTTCTGCAGACTTAGTTGCCCACATTCTCTTTTTTTGTAAGTTTTTTCCTCTTCTGGTATTGTGATTCTGTTTTTTTCAGTCTCCTTTTCATTTCCCCTTCACTCTATCTTTTTTCAGATTTCAGCTTGTATGACCAACTCTTCTTCTCTCTGCTCACTATACTAAAAATGGGGTGCTTGCACATCAGCTACATTGCTCTGGGTCAAACTCTTGTGGGTTGTTGTTTCTACTGGATGTGTGAAGTCAGTAACACTGGTTATGGCACAACCAGGATATTACTATCGATAAATTTTGTGTTTGGAGTTGCAGTCATGCAAACTGGACCCTACTATCCTGGTGGTTTTTTCACTGCAGAAGAATCATCAATGAACTGAATTAACATACTTGAAGAGCGGTTAAAGTGCTCAAAGACTCAGTGCTTCCGTACTGTTTCTATTAGTGACAATGAAATAGTAATACTTTTAGTTGTTTTTTATTTTTTAATTAAAGATAAATAAATTTGCTGTTTTAAAAAGTGAAATTTAAAGTCTAACTTCTATTCATCCACATTACCATGTGCTTCTTCATGGGATCATTCATATTAAAGAGGGTTAATGGGGCTTTATATGACAAACTAATGGGAAAAATAATAAACATCTATAAGACATAGTAAATGTGACACACTGTCTCCGACTGAGCTCTGAAACAAAGCTAGAAAAGGTTCCATCATTATGAAAACTCTTTTTGCAACTATAATGACTGTGAAAGCATCCCTGAGGTAAAATTGAGCCACTTCATCCCCACCATGAAGCATTGCTGTGTAAATATCAGGAGATGGCGCCGGCCCCTGTCAGCTCTGGTGTTCATACTTAAGTTTGATCTTCTCAGTTATTTCCAGCTAATGATAATATATGAAAGTAGTTCAGGATAAAAAATTGTTTAGAATATGAAGAATAATAGTAAATATTTTTATATCTGATAGTTTTGATTCATTATTTCAATTTAAACTAAATTACAAAACCTTCATCAAAGCTTCTTCAGGATTCCAAAGGAAAATTTTAATACATTTTTTTGGATTTTGGAGCCATTCCTAAAGGATTTTATCAAATAACATAGAATGATTATTTCATTCAGCCTATATCAATTCACTGGGCACTTCATTAAACCCATATTGACATGATAGCATCTTGCAGTTGCTGCGGATTTGTTGGCTGCACATCCATTATGGGAATCTCCCGTTCCACCACATCCAAAAGGTACTCTATTGGATTGAGATCTGGTGACTGTGGAGGCCATTTGAGTACAGTGAACTCATTGTCATGTTCAAGAAACCAGTTTGAGATTATTTGTGCTATGTGATGTAGCATTATCCTGCTGGATGCAGCCATCAGAAGATGGGTACTCTTCTGATGGCTGCCACAGATGTGGCATTTCAGTGATGCTCAATTAGTACCAAGGCCCAAAGTTTGGTAAGGAACCCCACACCATTACACCACTACCAGCAGCAGAAGCCCAAACCATTGATACAAGGCAGGATGGATCAGTGCTTTCATGTTGTTTATGCCAAATTTTGACTCTACCAACCAAAGGTTATCAAGACTCCACAGAGCTGGCAACATTTTTCCAATCTTCTATTCTGAACTTTTGACAGTAGTGGTATGGTGTGGTTTTCTGATATTGTAGCCCATCTGTTTCAACATGTGCATTCAGAGATGCTCTACATACTGCATACTACTTGGGTTGTAATGAGTGGGTATTTGAGTTACTGTACTTGAGTACTTCCTATCAGCTCAAAGCAGTGTGGCCATTCTCCTCTGACCTCTGGCATCAGTGAGACATTTTTGCCCAGAGAACTGCTGCTCACTGGATATTTTCTCTTTATTGGGCCATTCTCTGTAAATCCTAGAGTTGGTTGTGTGGGAAAATCCCTATAGGTCAGCAGTTTCTGAAATACTCAGACCAGCCTGTCTGGCATGAACAACAGTGCCACATTCCCAGTAATTTGAATCACCCTTTTTCCCTGTTCTTTTGCTTGGTTTGAACTTCAGCAGGTCGTCTTGACCATATCTACATGCCTAAATGCATTAAGTTTCTATCATGTGATTGACTGATTAAATATTTGAACCATGTATACCTAATGAAGCGGCCAATGAGTGCAATTGCATGTTATCCTGTAAGTTTTCCTTATAGGATTAAGTTGTATAAAAGTTCAAAAGGTGAAACTTTTGAAAGTATATACACCTATCTATATAAAAATATCAAACATTATAGGAACTAAGAAAATCACTTATGTGAAAAAAAGTTTAATTTAGTTATTGTAAATGACGTGTCATGGCCCACCTGCAGCAGCACAGCCCACACTTTGGGAACAGTGGCTGTGCCACAGATTTTTTTTTTTGTTAGTGCTGTGGGGTTGCTTTACTTTTCAGAGATGGTGCTCCTAAATTTAAGATTTACTAATAATGTGCTGGCCACAAAAATTTATTATGCACTGCAACACCCCCAACACATGCACACCCACTATGCAAAAAATAAAAATTCTTTTTGATCAAGTCTAGTTGTTCAACTTACGGGGTAATAGATGTAATATTTATAATCCTGCCTAAACCTTGAATGTAAAATTTCATATTATACACTGTGTGCACAATTATTAGGGATTTGCATTTTTGAGGATTAGTTTTATTATTTAACAACATCAGTGCTCCTGGTCAACCCAGGCACAGGGGCCCACAAGCCATTGTACTTCTAGTGCCGGACCCAAGCCTGGGTAAATGGGGAGTGTTGCCTGTACCATTGGGTGAAGAGAGTATCTTCTAGAAACTGGCAGTAAGCTTGGTTCTGAGTTTGAGTCCATCTTCAACCCAAAAAGGTCCAACAAGCTTATCAATTTCCCCCTTGGAATTAATAAAGTATTCTGATTCTGATCTTTAATAATTCCAGCCCATACCAGTACCCACCTCCACCTTACTGGTGTCTGAGTTGGAGTGGAGCTCTAGTCCCTTTGCTGTTCCAGCCACAGGTCCACTGATCTCATTAGTTCATAAAACCTTTGAAAAATCTGTCTTACTCTGTCTTGGCGTTTCCACTTATGTCTTGTTTGGTGGAGGTTGGGTTTCAGCCTCTCTTACCTTGGCCATGTCTCTTAGCACTGAACACCCTGTACTTCTGGACACTCCAGGTAGGTTGCAATTTTGAATATGACAGCAGGATAATGGGTTCCTGGTAGCTTCATGATTGATTCTTCTCAAATCTTCAGCAGTTAATTTGCATCTTTTTCTCTCAACATGTTTCTTGCGACCCTTTTGGGTATTTGCAACAAAACGTTTGATGGTTCTGTGGTCACATCCTAATATCTTGGCAATTTCAAGAGTGCTGCATCCCTCTGAAAGATAATTTATCGTTTTTGATTTTTCAGAGTCTGTTAGATCTCTTTTCTGGCCCATTTTGCCTGAAGAGAAGCTGCCTAATAATGTGCACACCTGATACAGGGTGTTGATCTCCTAAGGCCACATCACCTCATTTGCTTAAATCCAATAGGCATTCAAGTTTATACAGCTTGGAGTTGGAAAGTATGCATAAAAATTATATGGTCAAAATACTCGTCTAATAATTTTGCACGCAGTGTAGTAATGGAAAGCAGATTTCAACCTCTGATTCTGGGATCAGAAACTTATCTGCTATTTAAATCACCTTGACAAATATCAAATGATTTTATTAAACCAGAGAAAATTCTTAGTGAAGATATTACTTTCCTAGAGGTAGCTACAGTGCCCTCAAAGCCCCTCCCTGGCTCTGCCTGTGTTTGGGAATCAGTGCCCTAATCTTTCCAGGGATGAGAACCCGGTCTACATTATGCAGAAAGCAACTGTTAGTATGTGCAACAAAGCAAAAGATTCAGACTAGTGCACTCCACATGATCCTAAGAACAGGTCTAATTAGAACAATAATTATTAAACCTGTTGTTCTTTTGTACACTACCATTTAAAAACTTTCCTTCTCTGTGTACCATGGATGATGGCAAAATTGTGCTGAAAACCCAATTCTTATCTTTAAACCTTTTGACTTGACCCAGGAAAACCACCTGTCCTGCCTGAGTTTGACTTTTCCTTTGCTGATA
Organism: Etroplus canarensis; assembly: GCA_015106775.1. Taxonomy (NCBI): domain Eukaryota; kingdom Metazoa; phylum Chordata; class Actinopteri; order Cichliformes; family Cichlidae; genus Etroplus; species Etroplus canarensis. The sequence goes on along the minus strand of VUQH01090555.1, from coordinate 2,228 downwards.
AGACTTTGTGAGTAACCAAAATATTTTTCTCTTCACTTCCACCCAGAGCCTGTTTCAACTCATCCTTGAACTCTGCACAACATTCTTCCTTCTTCAACTTCCACCATTTAATCTTTGGCTCTGCCTTCACTCGCTTCCTTTTTAAAGTCATTCTACAGACCATCTAATGCTGCCTAACTAGCTACATTCTCCCCTGACACCACCTTGCAGTCTCCTGCCTCTTTCAGGTTGCACCTAAAATTCAATAATAAAAATGCAGTTTACTGTCTCTTTCAGCAAATCTGGAGCTATGAGATACTCTGGTACAGAAAATGAACACAGTGTGGGAGCATCAGGATGGTTAATAAGGGCCTAGAAGCTTTTTGGCCTCGGCCCTGTATAGCTGCATTTTCTCAACTTATTCATTACAGCACAAATTTTTTTGTCCGGCCTGTAGGAGGCATCTTTTCAAGCAGCAGCAGCATGAAGAGGCAGTAGAATAGACATACCGCTGCACAGAAAATCTCAGTGTGGTTCTAACCATTACGGGTGCCCTTTTGTTGTTGACATCCATAATGACCAACTGTGTAGACCCAATTGCTGAAAAAACCCTTTCGAATACTTTGCACCGTACTATGATCCTTTTGTCTTTCATGTGGGAGCACTGGGAGGCAATTTTAGAGGATCATTGTTTATTTTTCTGCACTCAGCACCTTGTAAATAAAACTGGATCGGGCATCACTCCTGTGTCTTTATTAGCAATATAGTGAAAGAAACTTCCTAAAAATCAAGTCCACAGTTCTTACAGTTGATGCACTGGACAGTCAAGTCAAGTTTACAATAAGGAGTCAGTACTTTGTGGATTAATGTCCTGTGATCAATCACTAAAGGTAGTCAACATTTTTTCCTCAAAGGGCCATACTAACTTGGATATAAGGAAATGGCCACACATTGAGCATAAAAATGTGACAGTGCTTAATTTTAAACTCAGTGAAATTGGTGAACATGTCACACTGTTCTACTAGGGCTAAATAAAGATGTGTTAAAAAAAAAGTTTACCTTTTTGCTTAAATTTGACCTACTTTAAAAGCCCCCATCCAATTACCATAAGCTTATTTTTATATTTACCATAAGATGACATACCTGCATAAAACATACATGGTTATATTCATATTAAAATTCCCCCAGGATTAATAAAGTATTAACTGTATGTACTGAATCAATTACATACTTGCATCAATGAATCTTTGGGCTATATTTACTACACTGTTCAATTAAAAAAAAAAAAATCCAGCTTAGTCTTGACCACAGGATGACAAAGTCAGTAATAGCCTTTGCAGTTAAGCATAAGCCAGTGTGAATCTACTTCAAATGCTTTTGTGCAGATGAAAGTGACAATAGGTGCACTGAAGAGGCAACAAGACCACCCCAAAAGGAAATGGTTTTACAGGTGGTGGCTACTGACCACAGCACTGTCCTTTGCCTCAAGTTTTGCTTTTTGCTAGTGTCCCTGTCACTACTGGTAGCAGAGATGGCACCTGCAGCTTGCTTAGGTAGTCCAGCGCCACCAAGAGGGTACATCCATATGCGCTGTCGCAAGGATGCTTGACACATCTCCCAGCATAGTCAAGAGTGTGGAAGAGATAAAAGATAGGCCAATATATGAGAGCTGGACAGGGCTGTAGAAGGGCATCAACCCAGCAACAGGACTGTTTGCTCCTCCTCCGAGGAGTGCCAGATCATGACAAAAATGCAGGCTACTCATGCACGTTTCTCACCAAACTGTCAAAACAGACTCAGTGAGGTCCTGACATTTAGTGGAATGTATGCAGAGCACAGCTGATGTTTCCCAGAAAGCACCAGAATTGTAAGGTCCACCTATGTCACCCAATTCTTCAGATGAGCACAGGTTCACACTAAACACAAGATACCACAGCATCTCCAGATTTTGAGGATAGGTTTTCCCTCTAGGACATGTTAGTCTCTGTAGAGCTTACACAGTCCATGTTCAGTTTTAATGCTTTTACAAATGCAGTTATAACCGAAATAAATTAGGCATGTTTGAATCCTAAGGTGTACTGCATATTCTGAGCAGTATAAGAGGTCAGAGCATACTCCAAGTACTACTACTTCTTTTTTTCGGCTGCTCCCGTTAGGGGTCGCCACAGCGGATTATCTGCCTCCATCTCACCCTATCCCTTGCATCCTCTTCCCTCACACCAACCCTCTGCATGTCCTCCTTCACTACA
>VUQH01090553.1:19225-30322 GCA_015106775.1 Etroplus canarensis | reverse complement strand
TTTCTTCCTCCTCCCTCCCCCCCTTTATTATTATTATTATTATTATTATGTTTATTTATTTATCTATTTTTTTGTTTTTCTTAAATTATTTTTTATTTTTTCTATTTTTATTCTTTTTTTATGATGCAAGGGCATGCAGTGTGTAGTGGGTACGTGGGTATATGTATGTATGTATGTATGTATGTGTATATGTTATGTGTTTGTGAAATAATTTTGAAAAAGACAATAAATATATTGGCCAAAAAAAAAAGAATATAGACACAGAAAATCTATTATAAACAGTAATTACTATCTCTGAACATCAGAAATATTCATATTAATTTAGATTTCATTCTCAGTTGTGAAAATCACTATAGCAGCATCACCAGGTCAACATTTTAGCACTTCAAAATATTCTAAACTGTTAGCACCTGGAGAGCACTAACATCTGCCAAGGTCAGGTTTGCCTCATCAGACAGTGGTACAGTAAAAATCATAAAAGTTCCTGGAACCAGAATCTAATCCAAAATCTAATCGCTTGCTCCTAATCCTTGTTAACAGAGTGTCATGGTCCCCCCTGTCCTCCTGGTGCAGATTCACCCGCCTCTATCTTTCTCTCCTCCTCGTCCCTCTCTCTTTCTCTCCTCTGTCGTGCTGGGTTGGGCACATCAACCTTTCACCTCCACAGCTGTGCGACCTGGCCACACCTCCGCTTCGCAACGGCTTCCCTTCAGCCGGTTTGCAACCACGGCTTTTTAACCCGCGGAGGAGCATCAGGTCTTTGCTGGATCGTTGCTTATGTGTTTCATGCTTTTGTACGTTCGCTCTTGTTGCCTGCCTGTTTTTGCCTCGACCTGACCACTGCTCTTCTCCCCCCTCTCAGACCCACACCAGCCCGGAATCACGGAGATCCTCAGGAAATCAGGAAGCAACCTGCCAGTCCAGCCCGGACTCACTCACCTGCACAATTACCTTGCAAAATCTGTTTCCACCTTTGTTCAATAAACACTGTTAACGCTGCTTCTGCATCGGATCCCTCCTTGAACTATGACACAGAATTAGACTGTTAACTAACAAACATGTAAACAAGCCAACTAGAAAGTACTTAGAGAGTGCAGACCTCTGCTAAGGTCTCCATAGGGCTCCATAAAAAAAAAAATCAGCTGCACTGGGAGATAGGTGCAAAAGGAGCACTGTTCTTGCTTCTGAGCTAAAAAATAGAACTGGATCTCCTCCAAAATCTAATCACTTGTTCCTCCACCCGTTTCCAACATTTCCTGAAAACTGAAGCAAAACAAAAGAGATCACCTGAGATAAGTGAGATACAAAGGAGCAGAGGTAAGGTAAATTAATTTAAACACAGATCAAGAAAACAGTATTAAACACACACGTGTGTGTGTGTGTGCATAGAAATGAGTAATTTCCCTCCTGGAGATAAATAAAGTAATCTGATTCTGTATCTCATCCAGGTACGATATCCGCATTTGCCTAAAAAAGATATTTAAAATAAACTTTAATATTCAAACAGGCATTTTTTCAGTTATAAACTGCACAAACTGCTGAGCAAACAGTTTCAAAAAATTATACTAAGATGGAATAAAAATTTAATTTAACAACTGGAACCAGATTACTTTTTATAACAACATGATGTGTTACATCTGTGGGATTTGTTTCTTAAAGCACAGACTGGACTCTAGAAGCAGCTCTCAGGTATGCAAATTCACCCATCATCCAAATTAACCTCTTCCTGACAAGTCTAGTACAGTTCATCATTGTGAGACTTTATTAAACAAAACTTTAACTCTGAACCTAAAGCAATGATCATCTCCAAATGTAAAATAAATGTAAAATAATGTTGTCATGTGGAGAGCAACACAAATGGAGAGAATTTACAATAACATTTCACAAGAAATATACACACCATATATCAAGAGATACAGAAAGAAGCAAAAGGTGATCCACATCAATGTGCTCTTTCAATGTGTTGCTTCAGTTTTATGACATTTTCTCTTCTGCTTTCTCTAATTTTACAGCAAAGCCACCTTCTTTTCAAAGTAAACCATGACATTCTTCATAATGCGATTTCCAACGTTAGCGATTTCTCTCAGCGGCGGAGAAACATCTGGCAATTTTTTCATTTGTTTTATTAGAGAAATATATTTGTTCACGTGTTCATCCAGTTCTTTCACTGTGGTTCCCAGTTCGTACTTGTGTTCTGCCTGATGGAGAAAAAATAAAGCTTTTAGCCTAAATGAAATTCATATGTTTACTACACTTGAGTTGCAGTTCTGTCACTGTGCTGTTTATCTCATCACTAAAGTTACGCTGTTGGGAAATTAAGTTTTTTTTATATTTTAATGAATCATTTTTTCTACATTCCTATGGGTGTGAGTGAGCACATGTGAACAACCTTGAGTCTCTCTTCTTCTTTGACTGCTTTCTGAAGGGTTGCCTTGAAGTTTTCCTGAAATTTCCCAGAAAGCAGCATGGTGAGTATGATATACAATGAAAACAAATGCAAATGAAGAACAGCAAATGAATATTGATATCAAAATAAACAAAAAAAAATAATGTGTAGAAATCTTTAATTTACCAGTTGGTCCTCATTTTTCAGGGAACTTGCGAGATCAAGTAGTTTTGTGACTGTTGCATACCTATGGTTGTCTTCCGCCTAATTGAAAAAATAGCACAATTAAATGCATTACATTATATATTACTTTGCTGTTCCTACACTTTGATTATTTGCAGTGTAACACTAAAGATGCTCAATTATTTAGTGATACTTAAAATTAAAGATAATTTTTTTCCCTACACGGATGTTCAAAGCCAAAAGAAAAACATGGAAACTGACTGACCCACCTTCTGTTTGTCTACTGCTGCCATTGATCTAATCAGTATTTGCTGAAAATTAAGAAAGATTACAGTTACTCATAAACCATTCTCAATGACTTGCATCGTACTTGTCTAGATAAAGATGCAATTGCTACATCATAGAAGTAGATTGAGCAAGAATAAATTCACCAGTTGTTCCTTGGTGCTCAGTGAACTTGTGAAGTGAACAAAACACAGCAGAGCGAATATGAGAACTAGACCCCTGGTGGCTCTGTCATGAGCTGGTCTGTTGCTTCTTGACAAGGCTGCTGCCATCATTACTGTTGGAATGAAAACAATCCATCAGTTTGAAAGGCAATTACAGAGAATTATTGGTAAATATGGAACTGAACTCTCTCTCTCTCATACACACACACACACACTCACACTCACACACACAGGTATGTCTGTGTGTGGGGGGGTGTTCTTTTGAACAATGTCTCTACTAACTTGAAAATGTCACACATACAGTAAATAGAATATCACACTAAGTTATGTGACATTGGACAGAGAACCCTACCTTCCTGCCTACCTACCTACCCACCTACCTACCTACCTACCCATTCTGTCCACAGGGTTACATCTCAATGCAAATGTCACTAGAAAAATGTAATAATCAATATTGATAAAACAATATAAAAATAAACTTATAAATGACAATCTTACATGCTGGTGTAATATAATCTGTAAATACATGCAGTATTAACCAGCTTATTGTACAATGTTAACCCTCTTACCTGCCGTGTAAATGGAGCTCTGCTGTATAGACGAAGCATGAAAACAAACACAGCAACACAGCCTTTCACTTTCATTTTCACAGAGGCTGAGTTTACAGGAATAGAGAGCCATGATTTGTTGTTGCTATAGTTTTCAGACTTACCTCTTTGTTAATTCTCTGGTGGTAGAGAAAAATCTGGCAATCTCTTCAGTTGTTGTATTAGAGAACTAAATTAGAAGGGATTAGAAGTAGTGCTGATATCAAAATAAAATTAAAAAATAAAGGTTAATTTGCCAGTTGATCCTTGTTTTTCAGAGAACTTTCGAGATCAAATAATTTTGTTGCATTCTTATAGTTGTGTTATGCCTAATTGAAAAAAAAGCACAATTAAATGTACTGCATTATACATTACATTGCTGTTCCTACACTTTGATTATTTGCAGTGTAACACTAAAGATGCTCAATTATTTAGTGATGCTTAAAATAAAAGTGATGCTTAAAATAAAATATATTTACTGCCTACACACATGACAGACATCCAAAGCCAACAGAAGAACATGGAGACTGACTGACCTACCTTCTGTTTGTACGCTGCTACTATTGATCTAATCAGTATTTCCTGAACTTTGAGAAAGATTACAGTTACTCATAAACCACTGTCAATAAAGAAAAGTTCCATGAACTTGTGATGACTTGAATTGTACTTGTACAGATAAAGATGTAATTGTTACATCATAAAAGGAGATTGAGCAAGAATAAATTCACCAATTGTTCCTCTGTGCTCAGAGAACTTGTGAAGTGAACAAGAAACAAGAATACAAGAGAAGAATAAACTGCCCTTACGGTTAACAAAAAATTATTGTATTTTTTTAATAAGGGTTTTATTATTGATCAGCAAGCCTCTTCTCTCCTAATACTACAAGACTGCTGTTTAGTCAAAGGTGCTGGTGTTAGGGTTTAGTCAGATTAACATTGTGGTTGGGTGTATTTTAATACAGATAGACAGGAGAGTACACTTTTAGAATTATCAACAGCTTTCACACAGTTACATTCAGAGCAAGGGGTTGCTGGCACATTACAGACCTCGTTTGATTCCAGTTTAGGCATTTGCATGAACAAATATAGTGCTTCTTGGACACCACATAACAAAACCAGACTGCTGTAAAATTGACACACAGAAGCACAATTCTGCAGTTATAGCTTAGCAATGGTTACTATGAAAAGCAGGTCTGATGAGTTTTTAGTTGCGTCAGAAATATGATACTATCTCTTTGGTGTTATGGTGTCACTATGTGGCTATCTGTTCTGATGTTTGTTTTCACTAAAGTCTGTTTCAGCTCTTGCTTGGTTACAGCTCTCAGCATCCAGAGTTTTTACAACATATACCAATGCATTTTATATTTTCTAACTGTACATACTATTTACATGGTTTCAAACACGTCACTACTAATTTAGTAGCACTTTTGTTTTTAAGAAAAGTATATAGTCTACAATCAACACTAAGAGTCAGTATTTAAGTATATTAAATATATATTTGTTGATTATTTGAATACCTTGAATTGTGCTGATTGATGAGTAGGTCTACTTTAAAATGCACATCTGATAGGCGTGTTACTGACTTTTAAAAAAGGCAAATAATATATACAAGGCTTTCACAAAACAGTTACTGTGTCATTTCTTGTGATCTGTAATATGATGGTGAACAGCACTGTACTAAACTCACCAGTTACTGTATTTCTATGACTGAATACAAAACTTTAGTTATTGTTTGTGCAATCAGTATAACACGTTCACTCAACAGCACAGAATAAGAATGTAAACACACACACACACAAAAGTACACAAGCACACAGGGCAACCACTTCATTTTAATTTATTGGAATAAGTTAACAAAAAAGTAGAGTATTTAAAATGATATACAGTAGAAGGATTCAATTAAACAGGTGCGTAGTGAGCAATAAAAGACACACAGAGAAAAGGAGCACAATAAGAAAACAAAAGGCCAACACAAGTAAACATGATATTACAAGATCCAAATACTCAAGACAAATCAGCTACAGAAAGTTGTTAAATTGTTGGAAATCATTCTTTTAGACTGACCAAAAGGTACCAAAGAGTTCATTTTTTGGGTGTATTGCAAAGTTCCAGGTAGCTGGAGCATAGACATTAAGGCATTGTGTTACTTGCAGGGATAACCAGTCATTAGACCAGGTCTGATATGGACTGCCGTCCAGTCCAGTATGGAAGTGATGCAGACTGGCAGATTTCCATTGAGAACCATGTGTATATAAATTAGTGCACTGTTGCTTTAACAGCCTGATGTTGAATATACCAGTAGGTTATGGTATTAAATGGACAATGCACTTTTAATTAACATTCATACAATCATCCCTACTCCGTGAATGGTCAGATGGTGCATCACAATGAATTAGGGGATGGCATTATCACTTCTCCTTTCATAAAGGATGGTCCAGCGTATCCTTTGCTAAAGGAGCTAAAAAGGAAACAGTGAAGCACCTTTCCTTGGTATTTAGAGAATTAAAACTGCTTATATTATGGCTGCAACACAGATACTTTGGAGTCACTTTACTCAGTTGAGAAGCTTCCTAGGTAAAACTGACAAATTGAACACACCCTTATTTTTTTTATCTGTGTTCAGTCCTAGTTTTAGCTCATTAAGAACAGTTTGGAGAACAGGAGAGCAATGTTGCAGGATTTCCATAGCAAGTTGAGCGGAAACAGCAATAAAATTTGATATGTTACACACATATTGTACCTTCAGCTGCTCCCTTGTGTTTACCTTAAGGGTTCACCACAGCAGATTAATACATCAGTTGCCCTTCCTGACACAACCCTCCATGGTGAGACGGGTTTGTTTCCCTACCTGGAATTTTACTTGTAAGGCAAATTTGTAAACCACTATACTATACATGTAATATGCATAACTAATTAGTGTTATTGTATAAATTGTAAAAAGAGTAAATTTAGAGCAGAGCCTTATTAGTCTCATCAGCTCTGGCACCATTTTTACAGATAATACAGCCATCATATTTTAGATCATATACACTTAATTGATGGACTAGAGACATCAGACACAAATATATTTTATTTTTCACCTGGTTAAGAGAAAACAATTATTGGTCAGCAATAGCAATAACAAAATAAAATTTCTGTCCACCTCCTTAATCAAAACAGTAATAGTAATTAAAAAACACTGATTCCATTTTCCAAGCCATATCTAAACACAATGTAGTAAAATGTATTTATTTTAAGAAGTTACACAGATACTACTACATTTCAGCTTATTGTTCCCTAGGAAGTTTAAGATGCTTCTCATTTCCTTCATTTACCATTTTATGTTTTTTTCATTCTTGCGCCAAAGCCATCTTCCCGCCTCTTGAACCAAATCTTGGATTTCTCAATGAAACGAATCATAGCATTCATCAGATCCAGCAGTGGAGGAAAATCCTCTGATAATGTCTCCATTAGCTCCATCAGAGGATAAAACTGCTGTATTTTTTCTTCAAATTCTTTTGAGGGACTTCTGTATTTGCTTTTAGCCTAATGTAGAAAATGAAAAATTTTAGCACAAATCAAATTTACTGTTACATTGTGTTGTATACATTGCAGTTCCTACAGCTGCATGAGTTGGAGTTCTCTCAGTCTACAGAGTGTTGCATAACTAATGATACTTTGATGTGAAATACAGTTGTTAAGGTCATGATTATTATTTTTGTTTGTTTACTGCCTGTATGCATGACCAAACTTCACTGACAACAAACATGAAACTAACTGACCCACCTCTTCTCTGTTTATTGCTTCCTCTAATTTCCAGAGTTCTTCTTTGAGTTTCTGAAATTTGCAGAAAGAGAATCTGTGTCAGTTGCTCGAGCACAACATACAGAGAACCCTAAATAACTTATCCAATCCTTAATGAACTTATGGTGACTTGCAGTAACTGTAATTGTACCTGTAAAAATATGTGTATTGTTACATCATAAAATATATATCAGCTTGAGCAAGATTTCACTCACTTTTTCCTTATTGGTTAGTGAACTTGCAACATAAACCAGGGAGAGCAGCAAGATGATAAATACAAATCCTTTGCTGTTTCTGACACCAGTCAGTCCTCTGTTTCTGGATAAGAGGGCTACTGCCATCACTTTTGGAATAAAAACACTATATCAGCTTTAGAGCAAATGACAGACAATTATTGATAAATGAAGAATCAAATTTATGTTTCATAATATACAAAATGTATTAAAACATCTTACTGTATAATGTTACTGGGCTTACCTGCCAAGTAAACGGAGGAAGAGCCGCTGCACAGGTGAAGAATGAAAACATAATGAGATGACTGGCTGCTAAGGCTTTATGTACTCCTGGTGTCATTTCACTCATGTTACGTCCTGTGTGTGTGACCTGCTCTTTCACTTTTATTTTCATAGAAGCAATGTTTGTCAGGCCCACTTTACTGGAACAAAGTGCCGTCAGTTATTGCTATGACTTAAAAAAACAAACAAAAAAACAAGACATCTCCCTTATTGAGACTAACGACAGAAGTGGATGGCAACAAAGGCACACAAATGAGGTTAAGATCAGCTTGGTCTCATGACAAGAAAAAAAAGAACATAAATGCTTTTTTTTGGTGACCATTAAACAAATCAATAATCACTTATAAAGACAGAATGTCTGCAGTTCAGCACAAAGACTGTTTTTTTAAGGACATCATAACACAATACACCAATAAAATAGGTTATAATCACATGTTGCAGCCAATATTGTTTTTGTTATACAAGGAAACAGTACAGAGTCTCAGTATTTCCAGTGTCAGTGTAACAAACACCTATCCTTGAATCAAATAGCCCAAGTAAAGATGTTCTTTGTTATATGTGGTAGAAAATTTGAACTAACGCTCAGGGAAGGAAGTCTGCAGTGAACATATGCAAACTGAATCCAATCAACTTCATACTTCAGTTATGGAACCTCACTATTAGTGTGATAGTGGTATAGCGGTATAGTATTATCCTACTCTTCTATTAGTGTTTAAAGACTAGAAGGTTAAGACTTAAACAAGACCCTGGTCCAGATTACACAACTGTTCTTCTGTATTTCAAGAGTATGCCTGTTTGCTTTTAATGCAGCAGAATCGACAATGTCATGATGTAGCAGATTTGGCCCCAAAATGGAGACAAAAGAGAAAGTTCAACAGAAAGCAAGCCTTTATTGTTGGCTGAAACGGAATCCAAAAAAAATAAAGCATCACAGATCAAAACACGTCAATGCTAAGGAACCCACCTAGGTCAGGGAACAGATGTAAAGACCAATAATGAAGGGAAAAACAGGACTATATATATATGCACACTACGTAATCAGGAGATTTATGACAGGACGGTAAAGAGGTGCAGGTGACAACAAGAACAGCATATACATGAACTGAGGCTCAGAAAAACATTAACTGACTAAAACAAGAAGCAATATTGAGAACAACAAAACTCCAAAAACAAGATCAAAATATCTCAAAATATAAAAACTCAGATGTAAAACCCAGGACCCTGACAGATAGTAGCATCAGGCAGTGAGGTAAAGCCTGAAACCATACAGTACTTATTTCTGAAGCCTGGCTCTTGTAATTCATATGAAGTAGTTCATATATTATTTATCGGTTAGCCCACATCATTTGAATAGCTGATTGGTCTTCTGTGCTTTGTGGGTTATTGAATTCTCAGCTTTTCATAGTGAGCAAGCACTGAAAACATGTACAGAAGTTCATTATTAAACACTCATTTTTGACAGCCACAGCTACTGTCTTGCCTTGTGGAATTTACAAAAAGAGACGATAAAATAATTTAATTTCTTTATTTACAAACATAGTTTCTTCATATAAATCATTAATAACAGCCAAATTTACTAATGCTACTCGATACTCAAAATCTCTGAGTTCAGTAGTTTAGTTTTATATTAAAACTTTGTTATTGATATTTTACTTGTCAAACAGTTTTATTCAGCTATTTAAACATATTTAAACATTTTAAAACCCCTTCAAGAAAACTTCAACCTGAAGCTGCACATTATGAAAGAGACACTACAACACCAGAGACAGACACCAACTAATATGCTACAGTTCATCTTTAAAGTCCTTCAGGTGTGTTATCTTCTCCATCAGTCTTCTCAGTTTCTCTTCATGGTCGTTCATTTCTGCAGCACTCTCCTCAAGGTTCTTATTTATGTACTTCTTGCTTGAGACCAGAAAGGTCTTTAGGTCATCCATTAAATCCAGCAGTGGTGTAAAATCACTCATTGTTGTCTTTAGTAGTTCAGACAACGTGTCAATTAAGGGTGTAAGATCATCCAATAGTGTTGGAATATAGGCCATATCTAAACTGTGTTCAGCCTGGAGGAGAAAATAAAACCAAATTAATCCATACAGTATAACTTATTAAAATATGCCGCTGCTTTGGTTGTTTCCTAGCATTATAAATAATTAAATTAGCAGTAACCGACTCTCCAAATTATTCCATAACATGAACACTGATGGACTCACCCTCCTTCTCTCTGCTTCTTGTTGTAGTTTCTGAATATTTTTTATCAGTTCTTCCTGAAAATCCAGAATGAATGTCAACAAAGTGAAACTTGATTGCAGCAACAAAAGAATTTACATTTGATAATGATAATTTAAAAAAAACAAACTTAAGTTAAAAGTCAACAATTGTTTTACCTTTTGGTTCTTGTCTTTCAGTGAACTTGAGAGGCAAACCAGACATAGCAGAGTGAAAAGTGTGAATAGTCCTTTGGTGGTTGTGACACCAGTCACTCCTTTGGTTTTGGCTAAAGCTGCAGCTGCCATCCCTGTTCTGAAACAACAGCGCATAAAATACAAAGAAAGATCTAAGGGGGGACCTTTTAAATTCAGATGAGGATGCTATATTAAAATCTGCCCACAATATCTTCTGATTGCACAGTGTTGCTGATCTTACCTGTTGTGAAAAGAGAAGTGACGTGCAGGAGATGAATGATTAAATGACGGGTTGACATGCCATAGAATGCTTTAAATACTACTGGTGACCCCTCCCCCGTGACACAAGTCACCTGTGGGTGGGTATGAGGGTGAGTGGGTGTGTCTAGCTGCCACTTTAATCCCAGTTCCCAGAAGTCATAGCCTTATTTACTGTAACTACTGTGAACCATAAATACTACAGTATATTACAAAAACGAAACAGAAACCTTCAAAACAATTGGATTGGCTTTCCCTTTTTATGTTGACATATTTCAATTCCCTGTGCCAGACTACTAATATTGGAATTTTCATATTTAGTCACATGATGTCTTTTTTCTGTTTCACTACAGTGGTTAAAAATTGGGTTATTAATGAGGCAAAGGCAGCCTCTTTGCAGGGGTGGATTGCTGTCAGCTGTGACAGAGAATGTTGTAGATGACGTCAGACGCCGGAGACTTGGCGGAAAAAAGCGAATGGTAGCTTAGAATTAGTCAAACTTTTTGCTTTAATTATACCAAATATTTATCATCTT
>VUQH01090553.1:6241-19205 GCA_015106775.1 Etroplus canarensis | reverse complement strand
CAACATCTTTACAAACCTAATCTGAGTGCCAAATACACAAAATATTGACAAGGATTGCTGTCAGCTGTGAGGATTGCTGTCAGCTGTGACAGAGAATGTTATAGGTGACGTCAGACGCCGGAGACTTGGTCGAAAAAAGCGAATGGTAGCTTAGAATTAATCAAACTTTTTGCTTTAATTATACCAAATATTTATCATCTTAATCATCTCCAACACCCTGGAGGACAGCGGGGAGAATTTAGACGCTCTCCAGGATTACATTGACCGGTGCTTTGAGGATATAGTCATGAAGAAGGCACAAAGCGCATCTTCCCCGGCCAAAAGTGAGACGCCGTTCTCGAAAAGAAGTCGCCTGGCAGAAACATGCCATGCATCAGCTATGTGGTTGAAATGACAATAAAGCTCTTGAATCTTGAATCTTGAAATGGTTCAGAATTCTAGTGCAAGCTTATGCTTGTTTATTATGTGCAAATGTCTTTCTTACCATGTACAGTGCTGACTAAACCGTAAATGTGCCTCAAAACAGTGTCCCATTTTACCCAGTACAGAATGCAATTTATTCTGAACTAGTAAGGAAATGTCTTTAATTAAAAAAATGTTCCTAAATTTCTGCAAATTTACAATTTTCAAATTTGGGATTTCTTTGGTCTTGTTTTGGGTGAAATTGTCATGATTCTCAGTGTGTGGAGTGTGAGGACCCAAACACGGGACTGCAGGAGGCATGGTGAGCAGAACACAAAGCAAGCATTGTTAAGCTGAAAAAGTCAGTGATGGTAAACGGAGTCCATTAAATGCTCAGACAAGACAAATAACACAGGAAGCAAGAACAAACACTGAAATAGTGACAACACAACAATGAACTAAAAAGAGGCAGAGGTATAAAAAGACACGGTCCCCATTTTGAGTTTTGTGGCATTTTGTATTCTGGTTTATTACGAGGTGTTTGCTTTCACTGTGGTTGTAAGCTCTTAGACTATTGTTAGGTATTGGTAGGCTGTGGTTTTGAATGTATTTACATTCTAGCATCTTGAAACTTTAGTAATTATTATGTTGAGGTTGTACTTACTGATTAGAGTTTATAGAGTTTGTTTTTTTTCCCCAGTTTTACTTTTGTATCATAGTTAATGTGAGTTGCTCGCCTTTGTGCTTGGTCATCTTTGGGACTATTTAATGTTTTACTTTGGTAGTAGAACATCTGTCTCTTTGAGTTTTGATCCTTCCTTGTAATTGTCTTGATTGTCTGCATCTGTGTGGGGTTCTCCCAGTTGTAACAACTTTCCTAACTAGCCTTATGTGCATAACTAGTGTATTGTCTCTTTGTTTGTTTTTATTGTGGGTTTTCTGACATTTTTAGTAACCTTTAAATAAAACCCAGAAGAGAAACCATTTTTATTATATTGGTATCAAGCAGGTAATTTTTAAGTCCACAGTTATTTCATTTTTATTGTTTATTTGGTTCAAATCACATTACAGTACCAGTGTTTTTTGTTCCTGTTTACAGGGGAAATGTATTCTTTATACTCAACAGCAGGGGGCAGTAGCTGACTATTTCAAATGTTCAGTGTATTCCAGAAAACACTGTCTGCAGTACTCTTCTTCATATAACAATTCCTGCTTCTGAATACAGTGACTCAGGTCATGCCAGTAGGTCTACTTTAACATGTATGTGCAAATATATACCACAATATGTATACACCAGAGGTATGTTCTTTATTGTCCCGAGTGTTACTGATGATTTCCATGTTTTGTAAAATGGTAAAGGTTAAGTGATTCATTATTATCAACAATCCATCTTTCCTGATATAGACAGTGACCCAAGTGCTGATTAAACTTGGCAAGCTCACTTGCATGCAGGAAGACCTGCCCTGGAATGGCATGGTTTTCCACATCTGTTGCACTGTTTGACCATCTGGCTGGGAGTGATATGGCTTCTGATGTTTGCAGCAATATAGCTTGTCAGCATTTGCCTTCAGCAGGATCAATAGTTGATATGACCACGTTGGACCAGTTTGAACTTTGTATTTGTTGTGCATCGCAGGTTTCAGGATCTATGCCAACAATCTTCACATAGTGTTTCAGAATGTCTCAGTTTTGATCTTTCCCAGAAATACAGCTCAAAGAAGATGGCCCTAGGCAGTGACTCTTGTGTCCTTCTTTGTACCTGGCTGAAAATTGACCTACTGTGATATGGGGAGCTGTACTAACAGCATCTCCACATCTGGTTTACGGTCTTGCCCTCTTCTGTAGACTATGGACAAAAGTATTAGGCCACTTCAACATTACACAGAAGGGAGCTTTTATGGCATCCCATTCTAAATCCATAGGCATTAATATGGAATTGGTCCACTCTTTGCGGGTATAACAGGTTTCACTCTTCCAGGAAGGCTTTCAACAAGATTTTGAAATGTCTGTGAAAATTTTTGCCCAGTCATCCAGAAGAGGCTTTATGATGTTAGACACCGATGCTGGACAAGAGGGCCTGGCTTGCAAACTCTGTTTTAGTTCATCCCAAAGATGTTGGATGGAGTTGAGGTCAGGGTTCTGTGTGGGCCAATCAAGTTCTTTCACACCAAACCATGCCTTTATGGACCTTGCTTTGTGCACTGGAGCGTAGTCATGCTCCAACAAAAAAGGGCCTTCCCCAAACTCTTCCCATAAACCTGGAAGCATAAAATCGTCCAAAATGTCTTAGTAAGCTAAAGCATAAAGATTTTCCTTCACTGGAACCAATGAACTAAGGGGCCCAGGCCAAACCCAGAAGAAAAGAAAACATAGCATTATCCTTCCTCCCTCAAATTTTGCATTGCAGTCACACCGGTAATGTTCCCTGTCATTTACCAAACTCAGATTTGTCCATCAGACTACCAGACAGAGAAGTGTGATTTGTTACTCCACAGAGCACATTGCCACATGATTTGCACAACTCCATCTGATAATTGGCATTGTGCTTGGTGATGTAAGGCTTACATGTATTTGCTCAATTATGTAAACCCATGCTATAAACTCCCTGGCGCACAATTTTTGTGCTGATGTTAATGCCAGAGGAATTTCGGGACTCTGCAGTTACTGAGTCAGTAGACTGATTTTTACACATATGTACCTTAGCCGTAGTCTGCCACTTTGTTGCTGAGTTGCTAAGGTTCCTAAATGTGTCCACTTGCAATAATATAACTTACACTGGATTGTGGAATATCTAGGAGGGAAGAAATTTCCTGTCCTGTTGTAATAATGGCGTCCTATTTAAGTACCGTGCTCAAATTCAGTAAGCTCTTTGGAACGACTCATTTTTTCCAAAAATGTTTGTAAAGGCAGACTGAATGGCTCAGTGCTTGATTGTGTACACCCATGATAATGGGACTGACAGAGACACTCAGTGAGTCATACTTTTGTCCATATAGTGTACCTTGTCATACACATGTGCCACAGCTGTGTACTTGTCAGTTTCTTGATATGTTAACTCTACGGTGTCAGTGTATCTGTTCAGTACAATAGTGATGACAGTAAAGTAGTGCAGTAGACTTTTATCTTTGTCTGTAACTTTATATCACAGTGAGACCACAGTTACTAATATAAGGCCCCAAATGCTTTGCTTGCAGACCTAAGGCTTCTTCCATTCTCCAGGTATGATGACTTTGTACTGGGGACTGTGCCTCCAAAATAGACCAACTTCTCTACACATTTCAAAAAGTCTACATTTGTTATAACCTCACGGTGGCACACATAAGTAATTTTAACAGCAGCTGGCTCATGAAGAATTTCTCTCTTTGTACTGTTGTACACACAGCTGTATGGACTTTGTGAGCAATATACTGATTGTCACTAATATTTATAGCAACTGGAATGAATCATCAGTATACAGTAATTCCTTGACACATATTCTCTAGTTTTTGTTTTGGCTTTCAGGTGTGCCAGACCAAGGAGTTTTCCATCTAATCTGCTACAAAAATAGATACATTTAGAGAGTTTTGAAGCATAGTCTCCAGAGCTGCAGTGAAGTAGAGTTTATAAAAGCATACGTGCAAGTACACAACTTAACACAGTGATTAATGGGACTTTACTGATGTTATACCCTATGGGCACTATCCTGAACATGCCATTGTGGGGCTGTTTAATCATTTTGACAAACATTTCTGCACAATTGTAGCTCTTGAGTACTCTCCACAGAGCCAATCTGTCAGTCTGTCGAATCTGTCAAAGGCTTTAGAGAAATCTATGGACACTATCTAGAGAGGCTAATTGTGGTCTATTTCCTTTTCTTGTAGTTGTCTTAGGGTAAAAATTATGTGTGCCGTTGACTTCACTGCTCTTCAACAATGGAATTTAGCCCAGAACTTTTCCAGCTATAGAAAAAGAATATATCCCTGGGTGGTTTTCACAATCATACCTATTTTCCTTTCTTTTGTAAATGCTGGAAAAGAGGGCAACAGGTATAAAGGTGTAAGAGCTTTAAGTGTCCTGACCTGCTGTCTTGCCTTTCCTAGGTTCTTTAAGTACTTTCTCTAGCTCTTCCATTGAAATGAGTTTACACAGCTCTTCTCTAGCTGAACTAGTAGGCAAATAAGTTGCATTTTATCACTACCTTGCTGTTATAATAGTTCTGGACAAGGTTCCAAAAGTTTTCCTTCCATTGCTCAATAATATAATTCATTGTGTGTGTGTGTGTGTGTGTGTGTGTGTGTGTGTGTGTGTGTGTGTGTGTCTGTGGGTGTGAGTGTGTGTTTGTGTGTGGGCGTGTGTGATTCGCTTGTTTTGGGACCCTAATGAATGCAAATCACAGACCTGGACTAACCTTAGGCCTGGACTGGAAGAACAATTGAATTATGCCCTCCAATGAGATATTTTATGGTCTAGGAGTTGGCTTAATGTGTGTCTGGGAAACTAAGCCTGGGATAATAAATGTGACCAAGAAGCTTCAATAGCAAGGTAATAGAGTGAACAAAAAGAGTCCCATTATAAATATCTTTTATTCTATTGAGTCATAGAAGGAACTAGCAATGCCTGACACATCTTTTGTTTTAAGTTCAGCTTTGCAGTGCAAAGGAATTGGAGAATGGCGAGCAGTGGACCAAACCACTGAGGCACACATTATGAGTCTATTTTTCAAAATTTCAAGATGTGTTGGTTTGCAGCTAGATTCATCACTAGAGCTTTTGGTGCATAATTAACATTATATAGTTATATCTGTGGTGGTGGACTGAGGAGAGCAGTGTTGGTTATCCCCAGAAAAGGGGATACGGACCTTCATGATCCTCCTGTAGCTTCCACCCCTGATTACACTGACTTGATCACACAATTAGAAGAGGGGGCAATCAACTTTCAGGAGGGTCCAATGCAACCCCAGGCCCTTTTATAGCCCCAGCATGACTGCATGCACACTTACCAGCCAGCTTATCTCTTACTTTAATGAATGACAAGGCCACAGTATAGATGCAGACTTCTTGGATAAAGACGTACACACCCGCTTGCGTAAATATACATCAACAACAGTTACACACGGAGAGAACGACAGAGACACACAGAATGAGAGTGTTCAATTCCCAGCAATCAATCAGGAAAATTGGCAGGCTTGTTGTGCTGCTTCACCGGGGGTCCTGATTTCACAGCCAGTCTCCGTCACCACTGCGTCAGCACTGATGAGCTCAGCCTTACCAGTGGGGGAGGGAGAAGGAGAGAGAGAGAGAAGAAACGGGGTGTTGCCGCCTCTGAGACACACTCACGCATCACAGAGTAACAGCAGCAGGCTGAGAACGGAGCATCCCTCCACCCTTCTCTCTGGGAAAACCCTGTGTTTTTTTTTAATTATTGAAGCCTTACAACGCCCTTTGTATTATTAAATAATTCAGAGAAATACCGCAGCAGCTCGGCATACGAGGAGCGATTTCAATAAAGAAAACAGCGCTGAAGCTGACGCTTTGAAACAGACGGACATTTTTCAGCACCTTGGATAGCAACCATGGCTCCGATGGTGGAGGATGGAGCTCAGCTCGGTGAGTCCAAACCCCCCTCAACACTTAATGATATCCCTAATCCAAAAAGACACAGGTGTGAATGTGGGAAGTTGCTCATCTTCTACTCATTGCAAGTGACTCATCTCAAAAGTGTTGGCTAGCGCTGGTTGGAAGTGGCCAGAAGCTAATTTGTATATTTCACATTTACCTTACTTTCCACATGCTGACTCATCTTCCTCCTTTTTTATGTTGCTTGTTTTATAAGGTGTGTGAGTGGTGTTCTGTGAAAGTGAATGGCTTGCCCAGTATGTTGTCTTTCAGAGTAAAAACAACGTGTTTGTGGGGACTTCCAGCCTCCATTTTGCAGCTGGCCGAAGGGCGACAGCTAATTACAGGGAAAGGGTGGAGCTCATCATTAGATACCATATTAATAAGAACAAAATGAAGTCACTATTTACGCATTCTAGGTGTTACTATAGTGCAGGTAAAACCAGAAAAGCACCTGTTTGTTTTCTTTATTTTCTTCTCGGTTCAGCAGCTGTCTCACCGCCCTCCCGTTGCCTCATCCATCTGTCTGTTGTTGCTGCCTTGAAAGCCATTCCACCCAGGATAGCTAAGCTGAAATATTTATGAGGGGGGAAAAGGAGAGAAAAGAGTATGTACAAGTGCTGTGATCTTGAATTGAAATGAGCAGGCAGCTCACACACGGATCAAGCTGAATTGGAGGTTGTAATTTTAGATCATTAAACAAATATCAGAACAAAAACCAATATAAACGTGCAAGAACATCTACAGTACAATAAAAGACAGCAGTCACATCCAAACTCAGAAGATCAGAAACTCATTATTTGGGATTAAATGGGAACCACAGCATAAAGGCTATGTTAGGAAAGTGTGAATAAATAATAAATGCTGTACTTATTATCTGATGATCTAATGCTGGACTGTGATTGTGTTGACCTAATGAAAAACACAAATTTTAAACACAAGCTTCTGAGTGATTGACCACTTCCACCACCACTTTGCCAAAACCCCCACCACCCCTTTCTTTCTGTGAGTTGATCTAAGTGCTTTCCCACTATGTTGCCTGCTTAATTGCAGGAAATTGCATGCATTCTCATCAATGAGGCAAACCTATTAAATCTGTTAGCATGACAAGGCAGCTTGATTGATGGTGAGTCACAGCCCAGCACTGCAAAACAAAGACATTCAGTAGCAAATATCCCTGTAAAAGGTCTCTGTAGTAATACCATTGGAGGATTACTGAGAGGAAATGGGTCTCTAAAAGTACCCAATTTATCCCAGTAGTACTGAATATTTTTCTCTGTTGTAGAAAGAATATAATTTAGTATATTTACATGAGATTTACATGAGATTAACATGGCTTATTGCAGATTTCTGGCTATTAAATAATGTTGCCAATATGAGAAACACCCTGCCTAAACAAAAACGGTGAAAAAAATGATTTGCACAAAACATATGTTTTATAATCTATACAGATCTGTTCTGCTACCTCACTGTAACTACTTGAAAGTTAATGATTTCTACCCGTTTTCTTTTGAACAATGTTTATCTGCAGGAGACCATGATCCTCATAGTCCTTTAATCATAATGATTGTAAAAGCTAGAAATGAGTTTAGCCATTTTTGTAAAACCAGCTTTTCACAAATGACGTTGCAGTTTCCCCAGCAGTGCAGTACTTACACCAGCTGTTTCCTTTTCGTATATGGTAGTCTTGTTTGGAAAATGAACACCATAATGGTAAGATTTGATCAGGGCTGAACAGATTGTGTTGTTCTGCCTCTGAGTCAAGGCTGCAGCTATGTTAGTCAGACACACAAAATGGACTCAGTTACCTTGGTACAACAATAAAATCTGCAAGCTGAAAAAGTGTTTTCAGGGTGATTGTTGATTGTTTTTTTCATATTTTTTAAACTTATTTTTCCCCATTTTCTCACCCACAACCCCTCCCTCCTTCCCTACATTCTCTCCTCCTCTACAGTGGCTGTGCCGGTAGGTGTTGCGGTGATGAGTGTCTTTGGTCTTGTCTTCACTGTATCGGCCTTTGCGTGGATCTGCTGCCAGCGTAAAAACACCAAATCCCAGAAAACACCCCCCTACAAATTTGTGCACATGCTCAAAGGAGTCGACATTTACCCAGAGAGCCTCAGTGGGAAAAAGAAGTTTGCTGCACCTGCCACCACAGCAGCTAACGACACCAGTAAAACAGATGTCAATGGAAACTGCCACACTGCACCGCCGATGAATACAGCCAGCACCGACAAACTGACGTCAAGTCCAAATGGTTCCAGGCCAAGTCTACATCTGGATCTGGAGAAGCGCGATCTGAATGGCAACTTTACCACCAAACCATTTCACCACCATCAGAAGCTGCGAAGCTCCCCAGATCTAGAGCTGCCTTCTCCCCATGCTGGGTTTACCCAACCTGGTGTGATAGACCGCCGTGACCTTCCTTCGCCATCCAGTACTCTGTCCAGCCAGGCACCCACCCCAGCTGTGGACAGGCCCCAAGGAGAGGAGAAGGAGGGTGGATTAGGGACGCTTCACTTTTCCCTTGAATACCAGGCAGAGAGGAAGGCTTTCATTGTCCATATCAAGGTACTGTATGTGTCTTTAGTCACATTCTTTACCAGCAGTATAATGTTTCTTTATATACCAACCATAAATACCTGATTTATTTGACTTTTCCAGGAAGCCCATGGTCTGACCCCAACTGATGAGCAATCGCTGACTTCTGACCCCTACATCAAGCTGACCCTGCTGCCAGAGAAAAAGCACAGGGTGAAGACCAGAGTCTTGCGGAAGACTCTAGACCCCGCCTTTGATGAGACCTTCAGCTTCTACGGTATCCCGCTGGCCCGAGTGTCAGAGTTAGCTCTTCATTTCATGGTGCTGAGCTTCGACAGGTTCTCTCGTGATGAGGTCATCGGAGAGACCCTTGTTCCTTTGTCTGGGATTGACTTGTCTGAAGGGCGTGTCCTTATGAGCCGAGAAATAATCAAGAGGAATGTCAAGGTAAGATTGGGAGCAAATGTTTGAACCCTTAGCGTTGAGATTTACAATATCTGTCAGCTTACTAATTTTTAATTGTAAAATTGCTCTGACAATGACTCAGCCTTTTTTCAATCTAACATCAGTGTCTACACCACTAGCCCCTGAAAGCACTGGAGCAGAACAGTTTAGTGAACTGTAGTAAACTAAAGACATCAACTCTTACCATATTAATCAAGAAATAATCCCCTAAACAGCATTTTACATATTGAAATGGAACAATATGTGGGGCTCAGTCTAAATCATCTTAATGCAAGTGCACCATTTCTTAATAAAATGCATTAATCTCATTTTAATTACATGATCTCTATCTTAAATGAAAGTGTTAAATTAGAATTTAATTGGTATTTACTGGAGGAGTAACTTTCATATTGGTCTCTAGTTGAGTTAGAAAAGAGTTAACATGATATGAAACCAGAGGAGAAAGCAGATAGGAAGTGTATCACTCTACAGAGACAGAGACATGATCTGTTACAGCATTACATTATGGATTTGCAAGCTGATACTGAGGTCTGGGCTTTGGCTCAAATGAACTGCTTTGAATTTGAATATAAGAACACATTTAACATTTCATCAGCATTTTCTTTAGTTCATTATATTCTTTCACTACAATAAGCAAGAAGGAAAAAGTGTCATATTATCTGATTGGTACAACAGCTGGAATTGGCATCATATGACATATCACATCATTAAAATAGTAAAGCCATGACAGCCAGCTTGAACCAGTCTATGATGAGGACATTTTACATTCCCAGAAGTGCTTTGAATGTGATGCTGATCATATGATAGCTACACTTCACCATTATGGATCTGCGAGTCAGTGGTCTATAGATTTCTCCTCCAGACTGGCTATTCCTGGCATTTGTGAGGACCACAAATGTACAGTAGCTCATTTGCAATGATTGCAACTGTAGTGAAATGTATTAAAAACTCAGTCACTGGAAGGGTGTTCAAATAATGCTTTGGAGTACTTTGACAACCACCAGTGAGTACAGTATGTCTCGATTTCTGGTAAATGCATTAGCCTGAATGACACCTGGTTTTGCTAAATTAGGGAAAGATAAGATGATGTGTCCTCACTTATCAGTGATCTGTGGTATAGTATTGAGCACCACTTTATAAAGTGGTATTAAATGATTTGGTTATGCGTACATCCCCCAGTTTGCTGGTGGATTGTGTAATTATAGATCTGTGAGCTCAGCGGAACTCTTGTAAAATGGCAGCTCTTTGCCTGCGTGGTGGGTGCGGATATGTTCATGCATATTTGTACTTTCCCAGGAGGAATGAGAGCTATGTGTAATATCTTTAGTGGTCTCTGATACCTTACAGTACTCCAGAGAAGTGCTGGGAAATGGAAGACTGTGAAGTATAAAGGATTTATTCTATCTCCATTCCTCTCTCTTAAAGAGGATAAGATTTCTTAACCTCTTCTTTACTCACTCCATGCTGAGAAAAACTATTTTTTTCACCTCTACTTTCTCATCTACTTCCCAGAGGAGACAAATTTCACAAACCTTTATAGTTGGGAATAAGAACCTCATCAGCTGAAAATGAGTTTGTGAATCTATAATGTTGCTTTGCAGTGCATTCTTTTGCTGGGAAGAAAATGTATTTGCTATGTTACAGCTGAAATTGTCAGAATGAGAAGCATTTTATATGCAAAGGAAAATGTATGGAGCCTATTTTGATGATCTTATAACATGGATTTACAGATTGCACATCCACATTTTTTCAATAGTTTAGTTGTGTCTTATAGGATGTAGCCCTTGCTAACAGGGTGGTGGCTCTCTTTGTCTTTGCGGCATAGATTTTGTCTCACTGCTTTGTGTGGTTTTGTGCATGCATGAGCACACAGCAGTTCAAAGAATCAATACACCACAAAGTAAGCAGCATAGCCACCACCCTGCTTTCACTCTGGAAATAGACAAAAGCAAAAAAAACAAACAAACAACCTTTTTAAGTAATATAGACCCACATTAGCACTACATCTTTTGAGACCTCATCATCAGGTCACGGCTAAAAGTTGTCTTCTCACTGCTATGGCCACCATGAGCAGAGGCGTGAGACCCTGTTAGGTGCGACCACAAGCATCTGAGGAGTCAGTTCTCATGCGGGGTGAACAGAGACATGGATGTGTATGTGGATTAGCAATGAAGATTGGGGAGCCTCTCAGTGGCACAATTTGTGCTTGTTAAATAAGAGAATTCACCACATAAGCAGGTGATAATTATTTTGCTGACAGCATGTTGAGTTATCAGGACTGACACCATTTGCAGCACAAGCAGCAGCACCACCAACAACAATTTCCTAGCTCATTATTTTGTAATTTATTCATTATAGTATAGACGTGCCAACTGCCACACCATATTGTGTGTGTTCATTGAGTATATTTTTATGCATGCTTTTGTTTAATTTGAAATGTAATTATTTGAGAACATTATTAAAATGTCTATCCATCCCTCCATTCTCTTCTGGAGCCTGTCCCAGTGGCCATAAAGACGAGAGGCGGGATATGCCCTGGGCAGATCATCAGTTTGTTCCAGGGCTAACATTATTAACAATAAACTGAGTAGAACTTGAAAATACATATAAGAAGAAGTTGTGACAAGGGTTTCTTGAGTGCCAGTTTGTCTTGTTTGATCTGCAGATTTTTTTAAACCCTTATTCCTTCCTCTCCTTTCCACAGAAATCGTCAGGCCGTGGCGAGCTGCTGCTGTCCCTGTGTTACCAGTCCACCACCAACACTTTGACTGTGGTTGTTCTTAAAGCTCGCCACCTGCCCAAGACTGAAAACAATGGACCTACAGGTACAGAGGCTTTAGACAGAACTTTTTTTAATATGCAACTCATGGCATCTTTGCAAAAATAAATGCATGTTTGCTTGCATTTCTTCTTCATAACCATGAGGAGATAAAACCAAAATCCTTTTGCTCTTCCTGCCGCACAGCCCAGACTACTTTAGATGCTGTGATATTTGCTCTAATGACATCGCCATCGCACCAAAGTAATCTGATCAGGATGCGATAGAGAGCACTTTAGTGACAAGCATGCACTCACACGCATACGCACGTACACACACAGTGTTTACACAGCAAGCCTCTTTTGTCCTCATCACTAACATCCATCATTTCCTCTCTATTGATCGCTGTATTGATCTGGTTTAGGAATAATATGCCACTCTGCAGCTGCTACAGGCCTGGATATTCACTGAGGGTTTTCTTACTCAACTTTTGTCTTTTTTCTCCTCCAGATCCATACGTCAAGGTGAACATGTATCATGGAAAGAAGCGCGTGTGCAAGAAGAAGACCCACGTGAAGAAGTGTTCCCCCAACCCAGTCTTTAACGAGCTCTTTGTCTTTGATCTGCCCTCTGAAGAGGGCCTGAGGGACACCAGCGTGGAGCTGCTGTTGATGGACTCAGACAGTGGCAACTCACGCTGCCCCAACACCATCATTGGGCGCCTGGTGCTGGGCACATCGGCGGCAGGCACCCCTGGGGAGCACTGGAGGGAGATCTGCGACCATCCGCGTCGCCAGATTGCCAAATGGCATGTCATGTCAGAGGATTAGAAATCTTGGGTGTTGGTCGCTCCTGTCATCCATACCCGATCTGGTTTAACCATGAGAGGGATGGAACGAGGATGGGCAGGATCTGACATCCTGCTTGCCAGTACCGATTGGACTTAGAGGGCAGGTGGGAAAAAGGGGGGAGCAGACTTTGATGTTTCTGGGAGGGGATCATTTCAAGTGATGTCATCATTCAATCAATCATCCAATCACTTATCTTTGAAGTTATTGGGGTTCAGTGGGAGGGCGGGGCATAAAAAAGGAACCCCAAAGCTTTAAATGATTCCAAAGACAGTCACCGAAAATCACCTGGTAACATGCAACATCATCTACATGGCAGCAACCAATTGTCACTGTAGCCGTGTGCAGTGCAGAAT
>VUQH01090548.1:24871-37234 GCA_015106775.1 Etroplus canarensis | reverse complement strand
GAGCTGAAGATGTTGAGATGTTCACTGGGAGTGACCAGGATGGACAGGATTAGAAATGAGTCCATCAGAGGGACAGCTCAGGCTGAGATGGTTTGGACATTTTCAGAGGAGGGATAGTGAACATAGTGGACAAAGGATGTTGAAGATGGAGCTGCCAGGCAGGAGGATTTAGTGAAGGAGAACGTGCAGAAGGTTGGTGACAGAAGATGATGCAATGGATAGGGTGAGTTGGAGACAGATGATCTGCTGTGATGACCCCTAAAGGGCGCAGCCAGAAGAAGAAAAGTCGGTGCTTCCGCAATCAGCTGTGTGAGTTCTGAAGTCCATGAGTCCAAACAGTGCTGTTTCTTTTTGATGAATCACAAGAACCAGCATTAACAGGAGACTGTATGATCTCATGTTGGAAGATCAAGCCTTAACTAAGTGCCAAAAACTGTATTTCCTCTAATAGACACTTGAGGCTTGTTTCAAAGGGGGGGGGGCAGTCTCCATAGACTCCTTTGTTAAAGTGACCAAATAAACAGCAATAAAAATCATGTTCACAGCCTGCTACAAAAACTGGTTTAGGCCTCTGTGGTGACTTTTTCTATAACTCATCCAAAGGGTTACTTTAGAGGCTTAAGGTTTGGGCAGTTGCCATTTTTGTGTGCAGAAAAGGCAGCTTACTTTCACCTCTGCTTACCCATGAAACCTTAATCTTAACCTATTTTTCTTTGCTGGACTGGACTTGGCCGGTCTTTGGGGCAAATTTTCCAGCTGCCCAGTGAAAAGTGACTTGCTTTGAACTGCAGCTGTTTGAAGTTGTGCCGCCGAAGTAAATACTATGTGCTCTGATTATCCGTTTGCCTAAATCATTGGTTTACAAGTGTTTTCTTTTTTCTGGTGTGCCCCACTTTAAAAGCCAAGAAAGTCCACACCCCACACCGCTTGATTTGATCAATCACCAACAAGTGCAACAAAGGATCCAAGTTGAATTTCACATAAATAAATGTGCATATGACGCTCAGTTTCCTCCATCTTATCTACATACAGTATATGGACTAAAGACCTGGGCAAAATCCCTTCTAAGGGGCTCACTGAGTTCGGGCGTGGTTGCTGTAACAGGATGTCGTCATTTCAACAAGCATGCTGGTGAAATGTCTTCACTCCTAGATATTCCGCGATCAGCTGCAAAGCGGAAGTGTTTATGGAACCACGGCAGCCACCGAGTACCGAGGCGCGTAGTGTGCAAAAGTCGGCAACACTCCGCTGATTCAAGACTGCAGACTTGCAAATCTCCTCCAGCATTAACATCAGCACAAAAAGTGCACCTGCTGGGAGCTTCGCGGTATGGCCGCCTTACATCACCAAGCACAACGCTCGGCTGTGGATGGAGTGGTGTGAAGCACGCCACCGCTGGACTCTGGGAACAGCGGAAACGGAGGGCGAGTGGTCTGATACTTTCCTCCACAGGGTGCATTTTATTAGTATGGATTGGCAGAGATGTGTCTGTGCTGCACCTTTACAAATTTTAAATCCTAAATCCTCAAAATGTGGGTCCAGAAAGCAGCGGGTGATGCCACTGTGCCTACATTAATCCTTCGGTCCGTTTAGAAGACACAGCATGGATGTCTTTCAGGCTTTACTGGAATACTCCACACCAGGGGTGCCCACACCTTTGAAAAAGAAGAAGAAGCTACTTATAAAATGTGAACGTGCCTTTCAGCTGCTCCCTTGTACTCGCCACAAGGGGTCGCCACAGCGGATTAATCCGCATTGGTAATTTGGCAGAGGTTTTACACCAGATGCCCTTCCTGACGCAACCCTCCATGGTGAGAGGGGCTTGTGTCCCCACCTGGAATCAAACCAGGGACCTTTCGCTTGGAAGGCGAATGTACAAACCACTACACTACTCATAAAATGAACAAGTCAAAATGATCTCCATACTATAAAAATGCAAAACATATATTCATTTATAAATATGTTGAGTACTCTTGTGACAAATGTAACAGTGAGGATGCTGATAGGCTGACATCTATTTTTTTAGGTCATGTGATCAACCGGTCGATTGCTGGTAAATTGACGTATTGGGCACCCCTGCTCTAGACCTATCACGTAATCTACACCAAAGACTACATTTAAGCTATTTGAGCAGAAGTACTACTGCAGTTCTTTATTGAAAAAAGAGAGAAGACAGGAGTGAGAAGCTCAGCAGTGTTCCCTCAAGAAGAGACCAAACTAGCCACGTAAAGATGATGAGCAAGACACACACAGATGTTGTAGAAATGCTGTAGCCGTTGGCAACATGCTCACCCTCCCTTTAAACAAAGCCAGCTCTGTTCAGCTTTGTTGTACTATTAGATGTCAGATTAAAAACACAGATTCCTCGTTTGTACCGTCTCTTTCACTTTCACGTAAATTGCGCAGCCGTTCCCCTGGAGCACGTAACACGACTTTGGATGCTGCAAACCGTCAGTAATAGAAGAGTGGGAGTTCCTGTGCATGTTCTGTAAACTGCAGGGCTAGACAGCTCAGCGTAGAAACGAGCCTTAATTAAAAAGCTGTTAAAATCCGACGGAGCAGTAAAAACTTCAATATTTTTTTTTTTTGTTTCAGTCCAGCCTTGATATTGTTCTGCATCCATTTCCCACCCATCTGCCTCAACAGTGGATAAGAAAAGTTATAACACCAGGTTTTGCTGATGAAAAAAATATGTCAGGGGGAAAGATATAAAAAAATAAGAAATGCACAGTAAGCTGGTTGCATAAGTGTGCACACCCTAAAACTAACACTTTGTTGAAACACGTTTTCCATTAATTATAACATTCAGTCTTTTTGGGTAGCAGTCTATCAGCACGGCTCAGCTTGACTTGGCAATGGTTGCCCACTCTTCCGTACGAAAGCGCTCTCTTGTGCACTGCCCTCTTCAGGTAACCACACAGATTTCTCTTTACATTTAGGTCTGGGCTCTGGTTGGGTCATTCCAAAACTTTGATTTTCTTCTAAAGAAGCCTTTCTTTCCTTGATTTGGATGCATGTTTGGGGTCGTTTTCATGCTGAAAGGTGAAATTCCTCTCCAGCTTCAGCTTTCTAACAGACATCTGAAGGTTTTGGGACAAAATGAACTGTTCGTAAGTCCCTCCCCCCCACCTTGACTAAAGCCCCAACTCCAGCTGAAGAAAAACAAGCCCAAAGCATGATGTTGCCACCACCATGCTTCATTAGGGGTGTGGTGCTCTTCTGGTGATGCGCAGTGATGTTTTTGCACCAAAAATACCTTTTGGAATTGTGGCCGAAAAGTTCAACCTTGGTTTCATAAGACCATGCAGATCTGAGCTCCTTATTTTCAAGAGGGATGGTGGTTATATTGGACAAAGGATGTTGAAGATGGAGCTGTCAGACAGGAAGACCACAGAGAAGGTTGATGGATGTAGTGAAGGAGGACATGCAGAGGGTTGGAGTGGGGGAAGAGGATGATGGGATAGGGTGAGATGGAGGCAGATGTGACAGAGGCTGTGGTGACCTCTAACAGGAGCAGCCAAAAGAAAAAAAAGGAGGTTTCTTCAGTCCATAACACATCTAAGCTCGGCTAAATTTTGCAATTAAAAAGAAGAAAGCCAGTCCTGGATGTTTTTTGTATGAAAAGGCTTCCATCTTGTGACCCTACCCCATAGTCCAGACATATGGAGAATACCGGAGATTGTTGTCACATGTTCTACACAACTATTAGACGCCAGAAGTTCCTGCAGCTCCTACAGTGATGCTGTAGGCCTCTTGGCCTCCCTGACCAGTTTTCATCTGGTCTTTTCATGAATTTTGGAGGGACGTCCTGTTCTTTTCTTGAGTAACTGTCAGGAAAATCCTACGAGGGCAAACGGAACTTTATTCGGGATTAATCAGTCACAACTGATGGCAGGTGTGTACCCAAAAAGACTGAATGCAAAAAAGTATCATTTTTTGCATCAGCAAAACCTGTTAATTGAATTAGATTGCTTTATTGTCATTTCAACTACATATAAATACACAGTGAAACGAAATAGCGTTCCCCCAGGACCCGGTGTCCCATACAAGGGTAGTGCCGGCCAGACAGGGCCCGCCTCCGGCCCAGCACAAAACCCCGCCCGCGATGTCCTCTTCCCCGGCCAGGCGACGCTGAGGACTGAAGGCCCGGTCCACACAGCAAGCTGAGATCGGAGCCCCCATCTGCAGCATCAGCCCTGCGACGAACCCAAAAACTTTGGTTTCTCCCATGAAAAACAACGCCGCCGGATCACCAGTTAGCAACGTCTGTGGACGGAGCTACGGAACTACTGTGTCTGGTTGTCCTCGAACCTTCGACTTTCGAACACGAACTCCACCGTCCCGGCGTCCACAACACCCGAATACCGGGTCAAAACAGGGACAATCACGGGGGTACAAGCACCACCTTGGTTCCAGAGTGGCCGCGCGCTACCGTCGCGCCGCCATCTTGGCCCTCTCCACCTCCTTTTATTCAACCAGTGCTTGTAGATTTGCTATATCCACTGAACATAATTACTACCAGTGTTACAAGATGTGCAAACATCTGCTGGTCCTTCCACAAAGACGCTGGTCTTCAAAGTATTTTGACTTTATAGTGGCAATTTTCTAGCTTCATTACCGAAGGATCAGCCCTGTTTTTTTATCCAAAAGAAAAACAGTATGCAATGCAACAAGCCTCTTTCACAGTTGCTCTCTTTGGGCAACAGCAGAAACGTGGGTCAGAGGAAACCGAACAAGAAGGCAAAGCTTAAAATTTACCAATAACCTTTCCTTGTTGTATTTATCGTCTCTGCTCCTTGCCAAGATTCCAGTCCCATCGCAGCATGTTAAGTTTACTTCAACGCATGCCACATTATTTTTCTATAGCTGTCTCAGCCTGCTTTTGTGGTTTTAGGCAACTAATGGGATTATTTTGGCCACCAGAGCAGCTCAGTTTGTAGATGCACAAGCTAAGTCTGCCCTAGTTTACGCTCAGTACCACAGTGTTTCAACGGCTCATGCTTCATTCCTGTCCATCATCAGATGTGACGGACTGAGAACATCCAGCCAGCGTGGTGAATGCATATCTGTTGCACAATCTGAAACATCACGGGGGATTAATTGCGCCGCGCTGCTCAGGCTTTCTCGCTGCTCTGTTTCTATTTGTACCGACTGCAATACTGGCACAAATTCGCCCATCTCAGAGGGAGTAAATTAGACTGATCAAAGGAAACCACAGTCTTTGTACAGAGCTCCCTCCCAACACTGTCGTAATTATGAGCTTCATAAGCAACATGATAGACAATCAGAATGAGTGACTTGCGCAAACCAAGCTGTCTGGAAGACCGATTGTGTTTATCCCTCAAAAACCGCGTGACATCACAGGGTCCAGGATTGAACCGTCCTCTCGCTCCTCTGGCTTTCATTACCTCGCCTGGGAATGCGATGGGGAAATGGTGCGCTCCAAGTAATTCCACACTGTTATTGCCAAACAATAAGGTGCTGCTAAAGCCTGTTGTGAGAGCATGCTAACATTGGGGCTATTGTTATAGGTGACCACCCTTTGAGAAGCTCCTTCTTGCCCTCAGATAGTTTTCGATTCTTCATCAAGCGCTCCTTTGGACCTGATTTTGATCTGCAGCCATGTTTCTCATGTATTAACTGCTCCAAGATGAAACCAAAAGTGCTAAAATTTTATGACAGCTTTTGAAATAAAAAGCAGTGGTGCAGTAACAATGAGAAACATTTGAGAGATTAAATGTTCCTAAGAGGAATGAGTCAAAGGGTTTAAGAGCTTGTTTTTAAGGCAGTTATTAAAGTTTGTCTGATTTACAAAGAGGTGTATTTGCTGGTGAACTGACTGTAACAAGCAGTCCCTCGACCAGCCACTTCGGCTACCGGTCAGCATGAGAAAACTTACACTAACTAGCGGCCAACTTCTACTTAATTTTGATGTTGAACGATATAAGCTGCACGAGCAACAGCTCCCCTCCCTCGAGGCCAACTTTCTTTTATATAAAACAGAAATTAAAACACAATGTGATGATTTGCAAATCTCACAAACCAATAAATGATTCACAAAAGGACATAAAACCATATCAAGTGTTCAAAGTGAGTCATTTTACTCTTTCATGAAAAATGTTAGCTCAACTTAGAGTTTGATAGCAGCAGCATGTGTCAAAAAAGTTGGGGCAGGGGCAACAAAAGGCTGGAGAAGTAAAAGAAAAAGGGTACAAAACTGGGTACAAAAAGAGCACCTGAGAGGTTCAGCAGTCTGACACAAACTGCGTCTATAGAGCAATTTCAGAATAATGATCCATCCATCCACTGGAGAGCTCCTTGGTCTTCATGGTGTGTCTTGCTTGTTGGAGCCTCTTGATCAGTGGTGTTGCAGACTCTGGGGCCTTTCAGAACAGGTGTATATATACTTAGATCACACATAGGTGGACCTTATTCAACTATTTCTTTGACGTTTGAAGGTAATTGGTAGCACCAGATCTCAATTAGGGGCTTTATAGCAAAGGGGGTGAATACATATACACGCACCACTTTTCATTTTTTATCAAATAGATCATTTTTAAATGTTTTTTTTATTTCACTGCACCGGTTTGGACTGTTTTGTGTTGGTTCATTACAGAAGATTCAAAAGAAAAAAAATTACAGTGTGACGTGGCTCCACTTCCCACCCATTGTACAAACGTGATGCCAGAATTTCCCATTTATGTGAGCTTCCATCTTGCAGTTTTGGAGCCAGAGCATGTGCAGTACGGATTTGGGGCGGAGTCGCTGTATCTAACTTCCACCCAGACACCTCATGGAAGGAGACACAGACCACACCCGCCCCAAAACAGACATACATAAGGTTGGCAGTCTCAATCAGTGCTAAGGGGGCTGGAGCAACTGCTCCTTTTGTCAAGTTTTTTCTTGTGGAGCAGGCCTTCCTGTGGCTCATACCCAAACACCACAGGCTTTTCAAATCAGGTTCTAGATGCCCCTTTTGGACTTCGAGTACCTGGAGAACTACTCACCGTGACAACAGGCCCTTTATCTTTAGCTTACTTAGTTAGCTCACTCGAGTCCTCGAAAATGACATTGTAACGTGTACCTAATAAAGGGGTAAAAAGCGTTAAATATGTTTTTAAACAGCACATTCCACATTAGTATTGTAATTATTTTGCTAAAAGTAATTCATTATTATTGTATTATTCATGTATTAAACACAAGGTAATGTACGCATGATATTGCAACTGAGGGCTAGCTGGATAATGAACATCTTGCTATGGCACGAGTCCAAATGTCTGATCATAGAATCACTTCTTTTGTCTTAAAAATCTAAGATCTCAGGGAACACTTTGCAGTCATCCATTAATCCATCCATCCATCCATCCATTTTCTGAGGCTCATCCAGGTCCCTGTCGTGGGGGCAGCAGTCTAAGCGGAGTTGACCGGACCTCCCTCTCTCTGGCCTCCTCCTCCGACTTGTCTGGGGGGGCACCAAGGTGTTTCCAAGCAAATTGAAAGACCTAATCTTTCCAACATTTCCTGGTCTACCCAAGGGCCTTCGCCCAGCTGGGCATGCCCAAAACCCCTCACCTAAGAAGCGTCCTGGAGGAATCCTGACCAAATGGCTGAACCACCTCAAATGGCTCCTTTGGATGTGCTAGAGTAGTAGGTCTACTCTAAGCCCCTCCTGGATAACTGAGCTCTTCAGCCTATCTCTAGGGCTGAGCCCAAACACCCATTTCTGTCGCTTACATCCTCGATCTCATTCTTTCAGTCACTATATTGTGACCATAGATGAGGGTAGGAAGAAAGATGGACTGGTAAATCGAAAGCTTTGCTTTAATGCTCAGCTCCCTCTTCACCACAATCGACCAATACAGTCCTTCTGTCAATCCTCTGCTCCTCTCTTCCCCCGCCCATGAACAAGACCCAGAGACACTTATGAACTCCTCCTCTTGAGGGCAAAGACTCATTCCCAACCTGGAGAGGGCACTCCACCCTTTACAGGCTGAGAACCATGGCCTCAGACTTGGAGACGCAAATTCTCATCCTGGCCCTTTCACACTCGGCTACAAACCAACCCAGTGCAAACTGGAGACCACAGTTCGATGAAGCCAACAGAACCACATCGTCTGCATAAAGCAGAGCTGCTATCCTGAGCCCACAGAATCTGTGCTTAGCAGGTCTCTCCATAAAAGTTATGAACAGACTCGGCGATAAAGGGAAGCCCTGGTGGAGTTTAACACCCACTGGAAACACATCTGACTTACTGTAACGTGAATCAGACTCGCTGTCGTTGTACAGAGATAGCTACTTAAAATTATGCAAATTCTAAAACAGTGATCACAGCCTTACTCAATGCAGGATTGGAAAGTAAACATGAACAGTCCTGTGAGTGTTTGCACTTTTTAGTGCAGAAGTGTTCCTCAAAATCTTAAAATGAACGTACACAAAACTATATCGAGGTCACAGGGGCATAAAAAATACATAACTCAATACAAAAAAGAAAACTTACTTAACAGACTAAGCTAGATTAAGTTAAATACGTGAATTTAAGTAAAGACACTGTTTGCATTTCCAGTATGGGCTACTCGCTTACCTGTAAGGTAACCAAGTAAGGCCTGAGTGTAGCAGCAGGTGGTAAAAGCACCTCAGTGTTGCACAAGTAGGAGAAACATCTCACTGACTCTTTAATGGTTATGGAAATGTCATGTCTGAAAATCCCTCCTGGGATTATTAAGGTATTCTGATTCTGATTCTGATGTACAATGACCCTGAGGGCAGCCAGCCTCCAGCCCCCAAACAAAATCCCTGGGTTCTGAGCTTGGATAGAAAGCACAGCAGCAGAGGAGGATAAGGGGGGTGGAGGAAGGTGGGGTTATATCCATGTGAAACCAGTCCAAACAAAGACTCCCTGTTTCTGGGGGCCAGACAACCCCCCACCTCCCCGAGCAAGATAAATAAATAAATACAAATGGAAAAAGAAACCATATACGCCCACTGAAAGGGCCCGTAAGAGAGTGACTGACAGACAATTGAAAAGACAAATTGTCACATTGTCTTCAGGTGGGGGTGGTCGAGGGGCTGGTGTGCAAATATAATTACAAGGAGACGTGAACCTGGAGGTCAGGGGTCGGAGTAAGTGTCTGACCCCGAGTTTTGGGCCATGGATGGGGAAGAAAGAGGCTCTGAATCGGGACAGCGTTTCTCTCGCCTGCTCCTGCGCTGGTTCTTTTTCTGCTCTCAATGCGCCTCGGAGAGAAAAATTCAAAAAAAACAAAAAGAACCACCACCTTTTCTATGGCGGAGCCGAAAATCGCTGATGAGGCGTTTGTCCCGAAGCCACTCACCCATGTTTGATTTAATTGCTTTTCCACCCCTGGGTGCCCCTTTGTCACAGCAGCCCGGCTCTGACGGACAGTGCTGGAAGCCGGAGGGGAAAGGTGCTGTTATTTTGACAGTCAGGCGAGGAGACAAGGTTGACCTGACCCACGCTCACTTGACTGGCTTTCCCATGGTGCCGAAGGGGCTGAGAACTGGAGGGCTGGGAATAGCTCCAGCCTCTGCTACTTGGATTTAAAGGGCCTCCTTAGGTTAAAGAAAAGCTTGAGTTAGCACCGAAGTGATTGTCTGACATTTTTATCTTTTTTGCCCTTTAGGCTTTTAGCTTTATCGTGCAATCTAGAAAAAAAAAAAAAGGTGGTTACTACCCATTCATGGCAGGGGCAATCTTTGGGCAGCTCCACTTCCACTGATGTACCTTTCAGCTGCTCCCTTGTACTCGCCACAGCGGATTAATCTACATTGGTAATCTAGCAGAGGTTTTACACAGGATGCCCTTCCTGACACAACCCTCCATGATGAGAGGGGCTTGTGTCACCTGGGATTGAACCAGGGACCTTTCGCTTGTAAGGTTAAATGTGTGAACCACTACACTACCAGTACTGCTGATCGATTACATTCCATCCGTGATCAAGGAACTCCAAGGGCATGACTACCTTGTTCGCAAGCAGGATTGGGTAATATTTTATGCAGGATGCCCTTCCTGACATAACCCTCCCCATTTACCCAGGCTTGGGACAGGCACTGGGTAATAATTTATGCTGGATGTCCTTCCTGACACAACCTTCCCCATATACCAGGCACTGGAAGTATACCTGATTGTGGGCCCATAGTGGGAGGGGCTTGTGTCTCCACCTGGAATTGAACCAGAGACTTTTCGCTTATAAGGCGAATGTATAAACCACTACAGTACAGGGACACTTTGTAGTTGGGATAAGGGGAAATAATTCTAATTTTTAAAATATTTATAATTTCATCTTTAAAGTAGAGCTTCTCATGATACAAACAGCAAACTGCATGTTTACAGACCATACACCCGCCATTTATGACAATACTGTTTTAGTAAAGGTCATTTGGTGTCACCAACGTGCAGAAAGCACTTAATTTACAACAACAGTGAAGTTGTAAACTACAAATGTTATGTGTTTATGATGTGCTCCCGAGGAGCCATACTTTGTTATTTTTTAATATAAGGAAATGTTTTACAGATCGCTGTAGACGCTCACTGAATTCCACCATACATGTTGACGAAAATTTGGAGCAAAAAATTCAAGCTTGGATTCATCGCCCCATAAGATCTGTTGCCACCGACTTTTCACTCCACTCCAGAAAGGCATGGCTGGACGAGCTTGGTGTGGAAGAACTTGACTGGTCCACACAGAGCCCTGACCTCAACCCCATCCATTACCTTTGGGATGAACTAGAACGGAGAGTGTGGGCCAGGCCCTCTCAAGTCACGCTTGCAGTTTGTCATTAATGTTTCAGCCACTTTGGGGCAGTGCAGCAGGGCTGTAAATATTGACATTTCACCTCATAATGTTAAGGCAGACAAGCTCCCTGTTTACATAGCAAGCAGCATTAGCATACAAGACGTTAGCATTCATTTGGAGCTGTTTTTGGCCACCCGCTGAGCCCAATCTGCCTTCAGCTTTGTTTCAGACAAACGTGTTAGCTGTCAAATCTTTGACCACGTTCCACAGATGTTTGCTGAATCCAGCAGTGTAATGTGTTTACAGGAGAGATTTGTGAGGGACCACAGAGGTTGGAAACTGTGTGAGAGCAATTAGATCTGAACGGTAAAGCCAAAACAAAGAGCTGGAAGATGCTAAAACGCTCAAGAGGCAGATTTTATTAACTAAAAGCTACAACATTAGATTTAACAATTTTTCATCAGGTATATTACAGGGTGGCTCCGTCCATCGAGTGACGTAACTGGAAAACCAGAGGGGTGCTGAGACCCGCCTGGACCTGGAGGACGATTCATGACCCGCCTCTACAACACCCCATTCTGGCATGGAGGAGACTGGAGGCCAGGGAGGTGGCGGCCCACACCCTCCTGAGCACCGCCGAGGTGCCCCTGAGCAAGGCACCGAACTGTTTGCTCTCCTTGGCAGCCGTGATGGGCAACCTTCACCCAGCACCAACCTCCTGACTGCACGTGTGTGGCTAACAACATAAGAGTGTTTGTATTTGTAATTTCTCTATAAAAGATGAATGAAAGTATGTTTAATTAAGTCAGCTGTTTTTTTAATTAGGAAAGGGCTCGGAAAGAGTGAGGACCCAAACACCGGAACACGAAGCGAGCTTCAGTCCAAATCAGCTCAAACGAGAAACTGTCCAACAGGAAACTAAACAGTGACATGAGGCACGGTAGAACTCAATAAACTTAACTTGACTTGGTTAAACATGATGTGACTTGACAGAATAATTCTGATGGTACGTACACACCGAACGCGATTCGCGCGGCGGGGGCGGCCGGTTTCAATGTTAAGTCAATGTAAACACGCGGCGAGAGGTCCTGCGGCGCGATTTGAGCGGTCGGTGCGGCGGGTTTTGCGAGCGGTGGTGTGTTTCGGGCGGCGCAGCTGGGGCGGCGCGGCGAGAATCGCCCATGTTGGGAAAATTATGCAGCGCGGTGCGAATTTCCAGCGATGAAAAATCTGAACTTTGGCGAATATTCACGTCGCGTCAACCAATCAGGAACTCGGCTTTGGTAGTGACGTGTTGATGATGTGATCAGCGGGTGGAGCCCAAAACATCTACTGACCAAAGACAGATGGACAGGCGCTCTGCGCCTGTAGTTGGTGTCCTATCGCGTAATCCATGGACCAATGCGGGACAGCAAGTCGTCAAACTGGGCCACAGAGAGACGGAAGTACCGCTGAAAGCGGCCGTCATCCAGACGCATCTCTGGAGTAGATGGTGAAACTCACCGTACTGGGAGCGTCTCTGAATGATGTCGAGAACCCAGACACGGCGACGTGCTTGCCGGCGCCTTTGTAGAGCTCTCCAAAACAAATAAATCCAAGCTACTCCCTC